>JABASC010004724.1:0-11356 GCA_019776185.1 Plutomurus gul | reverse complement strand
ATCTCTCAGTAGGGCTATGGTTCATTTAGTTTATGCGAAAAGTAAGTTGTACTCTACATGAGACTGGAACATGATTTACAATGTTGTGTCTATGAACATATACTGAATTGTAAAGTGATTACTTGCACTATCAATTGCATTGATATTACACGTCTACATAACACAGCTTACAGACGGCCATCAAAGTGTTTTTATTAAATCTACGTAGACACACTTCAGCAATTATCCTATTCATTTGCAAATAAGTGATGCCATTGCAATTGCAATTTCCACAGCACGACTGCACGACTATATTAGCTTTACGTATGCACGACATCATCATGTGTGCAGAGTACGCACCGGTAGTCCTCCCTCATTAAGCAGAAATTCATAGTAGGCCGTGCGAAGAACAGGCCATGGAGAATCGCGTGATGAGAGTAGAGCCACTCATTGAAACACTGGTTCTTTTACCTACCTAGCTGTGGCCTTTCCAGGAAAAAATTCCAGTTACTCAATGTGTGTGTGCTGAGGTAGCTTGTATTTTAACATGTCCTATGTGTTTTAATGGCTGTTGTAACTGCAAGGGTCAGTTTTAAGCTAATCTGATAAGACCACGACGATGGTCTTCCTCCTCTTCTCACCATCATCCCCCGACCATCTTGAAAGCAATGCCAGACCTCGAATAATGCAATTATTTGTATTACAATTACAATCTCGATTATGGTTAATGTTAATCTATTGACACAATGTGAGCAAAATAGGGAAAGGATCGCATGGAAAATTATACATAATTATTCAACGAATCACTGCTATTTAATTACATTTTCATTTCACGAGGAAACTCAAATATATAAATATTTCAACTGACTTTAGAAATACATTTAAATTTTTGCCCTAAAGCGTACAACGTTAGCGTTAGTTTGAATAATAAATTTATAATTGCACTTATGTATCCAAAAATAATTTGATCTCTGGCCTTCTTCATTGTGCGGATGGCTTGACTCTCGTTATTATCTTTATATTCTTCAGTGCAAAAGTGAATAATATCGAGCCACCGAAATTGAAATTGCACGAACGATGAAACTGCTCCTGTACGTGTAATCTGTATAATAAATCTGGTTTAACATGCTGTGCAATGTCAAGGATAGGTTAAACTCAACTGGAGTTATTTAGCCGTTTAAATAGAATGAGTCCTTGCTGTAAACTACATCTTTCATAGCACGTGTACACTGCATCATCGTACAGTACAAATAGTAGAAATGTCAAAGAAAAAATTACTTTACTATTCTTACCCTTTTCTATATGTGCATTCTCGTTCGTGCAGCTTTCATTGTCACTTAGTGTATTCTAAGCGGACTTGACCTTGGTAGGATGTGAAAAATACCAAAGTATCATGGAATTAATCGATAACTACAGTCGGTAGTGTACAAGCCACTAAAAGCATATTCTTAGTCTGCATTCTGCTTTGCCATTTACATGAGATATGAATTTTCAAGGCAATGATGTTTCTACATAATGTTTTTTATTTATTTGGATGTTACAGATCGGACGAGCATCCGGCAAACTGAAGACTTTCATTGTGGAACCCTTTTTGCCACATGCACAGGTAATACACATTTGTACAAGACAGGTGAAATTGCTAATAAAAAAATCAGTAGACAAGGGAAAATGTGCTCGTACCACAGGTCATTTGAAATTTCCGTTCACAATTTACGTGCGTAGTAATGTACAAAGTCCAACTTTGATGTACTTGCTTGTTTTACGTGTAAAAGAGCACCACTTGCCTTGCAGCCACGTGAATGCTTATTGTATGTTTCCAACTCTAAACTCTGTATCTGAACTCTCACCTTAGTACCTGAGTACCTCACGATAGCAATTGTTCACAATTCCCAACAAGTTACTCCCACGCTCAAACGGTTCGCGGACGCGTAAAAAGCAAGTCTGATTCTATAGACGAGGCAACCTTGCTCTAAATTCTGTATCGATTCTGTCTTACTTCTCATCTATTCCAGCCTTCACTTTGTTGGTGAAATTGCAAGTACCTCGCGTTCGTCGACCAAAACTTGGACCGTTCGACCGACTTTTCTGCATGTCTCCTACCCATTCCTTTTCCTTACAAGAGCGCTTCCTGTAAAACATATTCGTGGTGTGTATTTATCTATGTGTAAAACACGGAACTGGAAATTCGGGTCGACTCGGCTGATATTTTTTTCTTTGGCTAAAATGAATAGGATGAGGAATCATACGTGTGTATCTACTCTCACCGACAAGGAGATACGATCCTATTTCACCATGAAGGCGGAGTTGACATCGGAGATGTTGATGCCAAGGCCAAGACCCTACTCGTGGAAATCGACGAAACTCCAACCGTGGACACAATCAAGAGCAAACTGCTGACTGAAGTAGCCAAGTCGAAACAAGAGTACGTTGAATGATTTGCCAATGAAGAAAATGTTCTCACTTTAACTTTTGCTATTCGGGAGGACTTATTAAATAATTAATGATATTGATGTGTTGGCGATACTAAATATTTCACTTTCCTTTTGCACTTTGCAGTATTATAGCTAAATTCATCGAAGCTCTGTACAAAGCGTACGTGGATTTGTATTTTACGTACTTGGAGATTAACCCGTTGGTCATTACTGGAGGCAAAGTGTTCATTTTGGATTTAGCTGCAAAGCTAGATGCTACTGCCGATTTTGTCTGTCGTAGTAAGTGGGGTGAAGTGGATTATCCTCCTCCATTTGGAAGAGATGCTTATCCCGAAGAAGCCTACATTGCAGATCTCGATGCGAAATCTGGGGCCAGTCTTAAGGTTATTACACAAATGCAAAACATAACGAGCAGTATAAACTTTTATGACATGCATTCACTTTGGCTAGAGTTTCAAAGTAAGGATTGTATATATTTTGTTGTTTTTATTTAGTTGACATTATTGAACCCGGCGGGACGAATTTGGACGATGGTGGCTGGTGGTGGTGCATCTGTAATTTACAGCGATACTATCTGTGAAATGGGTGGAGCCTCTGAGTTGGCTAATTACGGAGAATATTCCGGAGCCCCTTCAGAACAACAAACGTACGAGTATGCAAAGACAATTTTGTCTCTCATGACAAAAGAAAAGAACCCAAAAGGAAAAGTATTAATCATTGGAGGAGGAATTGCCAATTTTACCAATGTAGCTGCAACATTTAAAGGAATTGTGACGGCTCTACAAGAATTTCAGGCCCTTCTCGTTGAACACGGTATCTCAATTTTTGTCCGACGTGCTGGTCCCAACTATCAAGAGGGATTGAGAATTATCAGGGAAGTAGCTGTGAATCTTGGAATTCCACTCCATGTATTTACAAGAATTTCAGACCCTTCTCGTTGAACACGGTATCTCAATTTTTGTCCGACGTGCTGGTCCCAACTATCAAGAGGGATTGAGAATTATCAGGGAAGTAGCTGTGAATCTTGGAATTCCACTCCATGTATTCGGTCCTGAAAGCCATATGACAGCTATTGTTGGAATGGCTTTGGGAAAGCGTCCCATTTCTCATAACACAGTAGATTGTCCTTCTACAACGGCCAATTTTCTTTTACCTGGCGGCCAAAATGATGTCGTAAGTAGACTTTTATCGAGTTCAATTTGTTGTCACGGTATAATTTATAACTTTTAAAACACGAAACTGATGCACGATTGATGGTTTACAACAGAAAAGTCCAACTTCTTCTCGCAAGGCTTCCGAAGTTGTTCCAACGGCCGGTAAGATTTCTGTCGGTCAAGCTGTTTCCAAAGGCTCTACCGCAGCACTGTTTACGAAAAATACCAAAGCGATTGTTTGGGGAATGCAAACTCGGGCTGTACAGGGAATGCTGGATTTCGACTTTGTGTGCACTCGATCCGAGCCTTCAGTAAGTTTACTTATTGGCTAACGCATTATATCTTCGATGGTTTAGTTTTGGTGCTAATAGTTTCTTCTATTTTTAGGTTGCAGCAATGGTGTACCCATTTACTGGAGACCATAAGCAAAAGTTCTACTGGGGACATAAGGAGATTCTGATCAATGTTTACAAAAATATGGAAGACGCATTTAAGAAACATCCTGATGCGGACGTGCTGATCAACTTTGCCTCTCTTAGATCTGCGTATGATTCGACTATGGAGACTTTGAACTATTCTCAAATTAGAACGATTGCCATAATTGCTGAGGGAATTCCCGAGAATATGACGAGAAAAATCAACAAGAAAGCACAAGAAAAGAATGTCAGTATCATTGGTCCCGCAACTGTCGGCGGAATCAAACCTGGCTGCTTTAAAATTGGAAATACTGGAGGAATGATGGACAACATTCTGTACTCTAAACTCTATCGACCTGGTAGCGTAGCTTACGTTTCACGATCTGGAGGAATGTCGAACGAACTCAACAATATTGTTTGTAAATCTTTCTGACGGCACTTACGAAGGCATTGCCATCGGGGGAGATCGTTATCCGGGAACTACTTTCATGGATCACATCATGCGTTATCAAGATGATTCAGAGGTAGTAATACCTACATGCCTTGTTACATGTTACACAAACAATGTTGAAAATATATTTAAAGTAATATGATTCTCGTGCTTAGGTCAAAATGATTGTACTGTTGGGAGAAGTGGGTGGAATTGAGGAATATGAAGTTTGCGAAGCTCTTAAAAGCGGCCGTATCAACAAACCCTTAGTAGCATGGTGCATAGGTACGTACACTTAAACTATTCTACAGTATACAGTACAGTTTACAGTACAGTTGTTCAATCAAACGATCAGCACTAATTCTTTACTTGCGTTTAATCTGTTGTAAAACACTTTTGTGAATTATAGGTACTTGCGCGGGAATGTTTGCTGCTGAAGTACAATTTGGTCATGCCGGTGCTTGTGCTAATTCCGACAGAGAAACTGCCCTTTCCAAAAACAAAGCATTAAAAGAATCTGGAGCCTTCGTTCCTAATAGTTTTGATGATTTGGGCGAAGAAATCAGAGCCGTGTTCCAAGGTTTGTGCACCTTGAATTTGGTGGCGAATGTATATTACGAGACATGCTCGTCGGTGAAAGCGATTCACTAACCATGTCCATTGTCCATTGATTACAGGTTTGGTTGAAAAGGGTGCTATTGAAGCCAGAGAGGAAGTTCCACCACCCACTGTTCCAATGGATTTCTCGTGGGCTAGGTAAATGCTTGATAATGTATTACTTTTTAACATTGTAATTGAATGCAGTGACAATAATTGCATTGAACTGTAATGAATAGACATCTACCAAATCTACTTGTTCAGATTGACTTAAAATCTTTACAAAACTACGAAAAATGTGTTGGGTATAATTATTTACCCAATTGTTTTTACTTATATGTACATTGTAGAGAGTTGGGACTTATTCGTAAACCAGCGTCCTTCATGACTTCCATTTGTGATGAAAGAGGTCAAGAATTGCTGTATGCTGGCATGCCCATTTCCGATGTAAGTTCTACATTTTGTACAATCATTAGAAAACAAAATCAAATTATAAATATTGTCTTCGTGAAATCATGATTGTTAATTGCTAATTGTTAATGCAGGTTCTGAAACAAGATTTGGGACTAGGAGGAGTGATTTCTTTACTCTGGTTCCAAAGACCCCTTCCCCTTCCAGCATGTAAATTCATCGAAATGTGTTTAATGGTAACTGCTGACCATGGGCCTGCTGTATCTGGTGCTCACAACACAATTGTATGTGCCCGTGCTGGTAAAGATCTCGTGTCATCACTAGTGTCTGGACTTTTGACCATTGTAAGAAGAATTTACGAATTACGTACGCATTTTAAAATTATTTTTATTGAATTTGGATGTTGTTGAAATAATAGGGAGATCGTTTCGGAGGTGCTTTGAACGGTGCAGCAATGCAATTCAGTGAAGCTTACGATGCCGGTTTGATCCCAATGGAATTCGTTAACTCAATGCGTAAGAAGGGGCAGCTTATAATGGGCATTGGACATCGTGTCAAGTCCATCAACAATCCCGATATGAGAGTAAAAATCATTAAGGAGTATGTCAAGGCTAACTTTCCAACAACTCCTCTTCTAGACTACGCTTTGGAAGTATGTTCCTTTTTTGTTGTTATGTAACTTTTACTGACTTATCATCTTTTGCTTTTCTAAACATTCATTTATGACTAATGCAGGTTGAAAAAATCACAACATCTAAGAAACCGAATTTGATATTAAATGTGGACGGTATCATTGCTGTCTCTTTCGTCGACTTCTTGAGACATTCCGGTTGCTTTACAAGGTATTTGTCGCTATCCTATTATTACATTTATGTTACATGTTAAAAATATCGTTATAAAGTATACGCTCTGTATTATGACCTTATTTCTTTACAGAGAGGAAGCTCAAGAGTATATTGATATGGGCTCTATCAACGGGTTGTTCGTTTTGGGTCGTAGCATAGGATTCATCGGACACTTTATGGATCAAAAGAGACTCAAACAAGGTCTGTATCGCCATCCTTGGGACGATATTTCGTATGTTCTCCCAGAACAATACAACCAGTAGACATTGAACCTACATATACTAAATCAAATGAAGGTGTCTGGGCTCGAAAACCACTCTAAAACTGACTCCGTATAGTTACAAAGTACCGATAGTTTTGATTGTAGGTGAAGAAGATTAGCAGATAAGTAAATGTCCGTATTAATGTCCATTGATTAGGTAGTAAAAAATATTAGAGAAAAATTGATCTTTGTGGAAGATCAATTACACAAATAAATGTAATCGAAAAGGTGTACTATGTACTGATGTAAAGGATCGGCTCTCAGATCAAAAACATATCAAAGAATACATATCAAACCTTATTGCGATAGGGAGAAAAAAGAGTAATAATATACGGTAGCTCATATGCATGTAGTGAACCAAACAACGGAAAATATGTAAGTAAAGTAATACTCTATTCCAAGAACTAAACTCATGTAACAATGTAGGTAGTATGTATATCACCATGTTTGTGACGAGCAATCATGAGTAGATTATTTTATTCTTCCAGTTATAAGTTTTATTAGCCTAGAGTAATTCTTACTTTCCATATTTATGCAACACAACATATCCGTCGAAATTGTACCTACTTATTTTATGATTTATTTAACAAAAGTAAATAGTTACTACTTACGAGATTTGATTTTAGGGCCCTTTTACGTAATATTGAATGCTAAGTAGAAATGTATGTAATGTCTTTTTAATTTTAAACATGTCTGAGGAATGTATTATGCCATGCACTTTGTGAGTTTCTTTAGAGGTTTTAATTTTATGAATAAAAAGAAACATTTGGTGTATTCATGGATTGAAAAACACGAGTAGAAATTGTGGGACGAGTTGTTTTATTCATAAATTTTGGTAGTAGTATTAAGGAACTGAAGTATACATCACTATAAGAAATCGTTATATGTAATATTGGACATTTTTATATTTCAATTTGACCTTAAAAGCCATAGTTAAATAACAAAACAATCAGTGAATCATGAAGGCGGACACGTAGTAATATTTTAAAAGACACATTAATAAGTCAAAAATAATACAATTATTATAATCGCATCGCATTTGTGGAATTGTATTTATTAATCGGACGAATAGCTACTTGATCCAGATTTTCGACTCCTTTTCCTTGACTTGCTACTTTTGTCCTTGGACAAATCCTTGTACTTGATCCTTTCTTTGTCCTTCTTTTTTGACTTTTTACTCCTGGAAGATTCTTTAGAACGATGTTTTTCTTTACTCTTGTCTTTATCTTTCTTCTTCGACCTCTTTTCCTTCTTTTCCAACCTTTCTAGTTTCCTGTAAAAGGTTAATATTTTTTACATTACTGAATAATCTAAGGCAATCAAAAGGTATTATTTAGTGCAGATTGAAGAATATAATAGTAATACAATGCTGTTACTGAAATTAATTTAAGATATATTACTTCAGCAGTTTCTTCTTTTGTTTCAACGTCAATGTTCGCAAAAATTCGTATTCTGGATCGATTCCTTCTGGGATTTTCCCTTCATCTTCGGATTCTTCGTTAATCAGCTCCTGTATAAATGAGATTGATTATCCGCTAACAACTAAGCGAACAACAGCATTACGCATAATTCCATTGGAATGATTTTATACCTGATTTTCCGCCGGTGCATTTTGTCTCACTCCTAAGACACTTTGTTTTAATGCAAGTCCCTCTTCCCTCATTTTATTGCATTAAGAGTAAAGGATCCATCTCCATATTATTCATATCTGTAGCTTGTCCATACAGAGTGCATTCACGGTCTGGCAAAATCACCATAATGTATTATTGCAATAAATCACGTAAATTTGAAATTCAGCTAATCAGAACAACAACGCCTAATTTACGCACATGTTCTCATCATACAGAATTTTAATACAATATCGTTCTTCCATAGCCTGTGCCTGTATCGCCAACAAACTCTGAAACTTTTATAACTTAAAATAGGCGAAAATTGCAAGAAGATTCAGGTTAGAACAATGTCACGCTCGTTAAATGTATTGAATTCTATTCTAAGCTCCAAATATTATGACTTATTTCAATACTGCCATGTAACTAAAAGTGGTAGCTTGAAAAGCAAACAAAAATATTTTTTGATGGTTTCATTTTAATAAATACATTATACATTGAACAATATAATTGGCTGTGTGTGCCTACCCAATGTAATAACCTTTATCTAAGGAATTTGGCCGAATAAATTATTATTATTATATCAATGTAATATTGTAATATCGTTCCAATGCCAATACCTGTGTTTATGTGGCCCCATTTATGACATTTTATACATCGCACATTTCTAACTTGAATTCCAAATGGCTGATCGCGAATTTCTTCATTTCCTTTGCAATAGCTGAAAAAATTAAATAACCCGTCACCCGTAAAGTGCACATTCAAACAAAGTATGCATACTTTGTAAACTAGACTTTAACTAGACTATAAGTAATTAAAAAAAATTTTTTTTACTCTTCTCTGGGAGCATTGAATTTTCTCTGCCATTCAAACTTGAACTCGGGTTCCCCTGCCTCACGCTCCCTTTCCCTCTTCATTCCTGGAGGGGGTTCGTATAAGAAATTTACACTCAATTTCTCTTTACTCTCCTTACTCAACAGAGCCCTGAAAATAAAAATGTGGTTAATTATTCTATTCCGTAATCAGGAAACAGAAAATTCGCATATTAACAAAGTTGTAGTATCATTTATAATGTGTGATACGATTTAATTTTAAACTTACTTGTTATTGTAAAGATCCTGTTCTTTTTCATATTGAAGTCGCAATTCTTCTTGTTTCTTTTTGTATGCCTCAGATTTTTGTTCGGCCATCCAAACCCTTTTCAAATTATCTCTTGAAGCAGGGTGGAAGAATTTTTTGCACATGTAGTTATTGAATCCCTTTCCCATTTTGATTCACTATATGCTAAATATTGATACTATTGTTGGTAATTGCAGCCCTGCACTTTGAGATTAGAGGTCAACCGATTGTTCGATCTTTGAAAAACGTCGAATTTTGTTCACTAAGCTATATTCACAATTTTTGATTTTACTCTCTCAAATTCGGTTCTGAAATCGTCCAAAAATAAACAGTTATGAAAGTGGCAAGGACGTTCAAGTGTCTCACTGCGATATTGATAAAATGAATCTAAAATGTAATGTAAGAGAAATTGTAATAATTGTAATTAAATTGTACGTTGTACGTTTTGCTGGTTTGTGATACAATGTTTTTAAGTATGCCTTCCATAAAAACAAACGAAGCAGCTGACCCATATAACCAATAACAGAAGAATAGCATATCTTGTGATTCAAAGACCGCCAAATTTGGAAAGGAATTACGATTACGCTGTACACACAGATAGGCGGGAATCAAGGTTTGACTCGATGTACCAGTTGCACTTTCATGGAAAACTACAATCTTTTTCAAAAAGGAACTGGTTCTAATAAAAGTCAAAATTTGTAAATCAATTGCAAGTATACTACGGACGAAGCACTACAACTAAACTATTTTAACTGGAATAATATTGGTAATTTGCAGTTGTCTTTCACAATTTAAAGAAAATGAGAGAATAAGATTGATTGAACATGATATTCCATCCGATATTTGCCACACGACAGTAATTAAGAGCAAAACAATTTAAAATCCACTGATATGGTATCAGATTCAGGATAACGTTAAATAAAGATTATATCAAAAACTATTAATTGATTATCCAGAATTTTACAGGAATCACGAATAACTAACAATAGCTATATCAGTAATGAGATATTTTGGCAGATGGACTGTCAATTAACTAATAATAATTATATAATTTATATATTATGTCGTGTTATAGTTTTTAGGGATAGTTAGACCATAGATTTATGCATACAACATAATTAGAAAATGGGCACTGCTCACCCGACTATAACCATTTAGTAATACTTAATATTAATTTTATGTTGTTAATTTAAAATATTTGTCATATTTCAGTGTTCGGTTACATCAATCAGAAGTATGACTCAAGCGGCATCAGGGAGATCGAATCCGTTTGATATGCAAAATACCGAATACGGTGATATGCACAGAATTATCGTCCAATGTATGATGTCAAGCGGGATGCTTGATGCTAAACGCGTGAAAACAGTTTTTACGGAAGCATTAAAGTATTGTGGGCATACAAGTAAGTACATCCAAATTGTATTCAAAACAAACCGTTTATAATAAACCTATGCAATACGAAGTCTTTGTCAGATACCGAATTTACGTCTTGGGAACGCATGAGATGACTTACCCAAGAGGTAGTTTGAGTTTTTGCATGGGTGGCTGGGTTTTTTTGTGGGTCTATTTTATCAGAACACCCAATACTTTTTATGGAACTCTATACATGCATAATCGTTGCCGTTCCAATTCGCTCATATACATTTGCAATATTCAATATTTAATCGCTACACATTTTATTTTCAGTTGAAGATAATGAGACAATTCCGATGGCATTTGTACAGAAAACAATCCGAGAAATAAATGAAAAAATTAACAAGTACGATTTGGAAATAAAAAGTGCAACGTGCGAAATCACTTGCAAGAAATACTATGTTTTTATAATGTCTGTTGAAAAACCAATAATCAAGTACGTTTTTATTACCATAAACACAATGTATCTATGCTGATTTTGCTCTCCTAACCTACCTTGGTGCCGTGAATGCAATCTGATTTTAAAGACTTGGGACATTAAGTATGTGTATTTAATGTGATTTTTATATTTACAGATTGCAAAAGGTGTACACACCATTTGAGGTCGAATTGTTTCAAAAGATAATGGATAGGTAAGTAGTAAATTAATAGATATACTAATAAAGCGAATTATTTTATAATCCTTGCGTAG
>JABASC010004723.1:0-11362 GCA_019776185.1 Plutomurus gul | reverse complement strand
AAAGTTCTAAGAAAATGTATGCCTCGAGAAGTATAAATTCACCTAATTTAACATTTTTTTTTTACTTATATCAAATCATCATTGTATATAATAGATATGAATGTAGTGTGTTAAAGTTAATATAGGAATGCAACCTTGTCTCATGTCGCGAAGATTGTCACCGATTTCTGCACACTTGGCTGCCTCCCACTCGTCTTGGCCAGCCAAACCAAACAATCTTGCTATATAGTTACTGATGGTGCCAGATTGTGTCAGCTGACGCCCATCTTTCAGCTCCAGAACGGGGAGCTGATTGAATGGAACATCTAAACCAAAAATAATTCACAATAATTAATAATTACAAATGACAAAATTACCCGAAATATGAACTATGAGTTTAATGGCCAAATTATTATTTTTTAAAATACCAGGTTTCATTAAGTCCCATTCGTCCATTGTAATGCGAATGTCTTCAAAGGGCACGTTGGCGTGCATGAAAATAAAACGAATGGGCTCCGCCAAAAAACGCGTGTTAAAATGAATCAATTTGTATTCTGCAGTCATGGTTTTTGTTGTGAATACCTTCAAATTGTGGAGAAACTTAGAAATCGTTCTCAAATTTTGTACAGAGAGCAATATACAAAGTTACAGAGAGACACAAGAATAATAAATGTGGAATAGGGCATCCTATGCTTTTTATAGTTACACTTGACCTGGTAAACACTTCCAAGCTATGATTGATGCTTATGTGATGCGATGATCGCGTGAATAATCCGAATACGATAACAACATTCTTTTGCGATTCCAATTTGCCTGCTTTCTCTTTGATTTTCCGAAATATTGTATAATATTTCTTCGTAAGTATATGAAGCAATCTATTATGCATTTACACGCAGCTGAGTCAATTGAATGAATTTTGGCTCAGACTCGTGAGCACAAAGGCAATTCAAAGAAGCAACTGTATAACCCATAAGGAAACGTACATACATTTACCATGTCAACCGCTAGGGGTAGGGAAGACTTGTCTATTCCAGTAGTCTATGTAAAAGAAATTGAATGCACAGTGAGAAAGCGTGAAGGGGAGGGTAGAGATGACACAAGAGCGAAGCAGTCAATTATATAGAGTTAGTATTACGACACAAAGCAGTCTACGGAGGTACATTTTAGAATTTATTGCAAAATAATACATTCTGTCAAAATTCCAGAATACGATTTTATTTTATTCGATCGATAATTATTAAAATTTTATGAAGTCATACACATAATGAGTATTTATTTTCCTGTAAGTTTGTTGAGAATTATTTTTTGTCTGATGAAAATGAAATGTAATTATGTATTGTACACATTTATATAACCTACTCCCAGTGTCACACGTGAAATTTCATTTTCAAAGGCAGTTGACAGACACGTGAATCACCTCCTGAATCACAATTTAGGAGGAATACATCCTTCCTCTGAAAGGATTTATTAATTAATTGTTGGTAATCACGTGTACATGTGTGTGAGATAGAACGGGTCATCCACAATAACGAGTGATCGCGTGCCACATTTCACATGACAAGAAACGGCCATGCACATTTGTTTGGGATAACGGTGCAAAAAGTTCTTATTCTGCGAAGGGGAAAAAGCGTTGCAACCAAAAAACAGTTCTTGGTTCATTTAAATTGAGCACTTTGCAAGCAATTTTGATTCCAAAATTGCTACTGTATTGTTAATTTGAAAATTAGCTACTTCAAAGTGGCTTATTCGTAACTATATATTCTATAAGCCTGCCAGGGCCCTTTTTCAAATATTCCCCTATTTTCGACCGTTAAAATTTAAAAAAGGGTGACCTCGGTCCCCTCAAACATCTCTTAAGCGGATGGAACCCTCCGTTCATAATTGGGCATTGTCACCCCTCTCCCTAAACTGACTACGCCACTGATTGTGATTGTGAGCCTATAGTTTAAACGAAAATGCTACAGTTTTAATGAAATGGTCCAGCAACGTGCCAGTCAGACAAAATAATATCTACTATGTCTATGTATAAGGTATGATGCGTCTAATATCTTCAGAAAACATGCATAAAAAATTAGAAGGTATTTGTTTACTCAGAAAGGTGGTTTCTTATAATATTTGTATATATGTTATTCGTTTAGGCTACCATTTAATTGGCCCAATTTAAAAATGGGATTAGCCCAACCTTTTAAATGAAATTTGGCTAAACTGACTTTAACCAACTTTAAATACAGATTAGGCCAAAACTAAAACTGAAATTGCCCAACTAATATTTAGTGTAGGCCAACATACAATATTGAGTAGGAATTGCATATTTTCACAGTATCTCTCTAAATGAAGCGATAAAGGGAACAAAGTTTGAAAAGATAAACTTCATTTGCAAGAACTTCCCAGATAATCTGTCGTGATATTACTGTACACTCTAGCATACACCTGTATTTGTACATTCCGGTATAACTGATATTTACAGTGTGATGCAATAATCTTCGCACACATGTTTTGTTTTGTATCTATAAATCCATTGGAGGTACGTCCATCAAATTTTCACAGTAGATGCACTAGATGTACATAATTACCACGAAAAATCAGCACTCTAATCCAACTCAATTTGACTTCACACGGTGCCGAGGGCTGTTTCTGCAAATACCATCGCGGCTCGCACCCCTTCCATGGACAAATCGTCCCGTACTTTCACAGCGGATTTTTTCAGAGAGTTCAAACTTGTGTGAGCTGTAGAGTATACCATTGCCTTCAATCTGGACCACTGGAAATAGTCCAGTGGATTGAGACCCGGTAATGCCGGTGGCCAATCTGAAGAGTCCAGCCTAAACCATTACACAACTAGCGTAATGTGACAGGCATGCAGTTCTAAAAAATTTTGGGATATCTTTGAACTTATCAGCATACACCCTAAAATTTTGGGGATTGTGCTTCTCTTCTGCAGTGAAGAGTTTTTTGTCAGAAAAAAGCACCCGGTTTACATCTGAAGCCCCGAACCAGGACAGCAGCAACTTTGATGTGGATTTTCTCTTCGTCTCCTGAGCTTAAGTCAAAAGTGGCCTTTACGTTTTTTGAAAGGCTGAAGCTTCAGGTCTTGTTTAAAAATTCTTTGGACAGTACCCCGTGAGGTTAGGATAGCCTTTTCGCCTATGGTTGGTGGATTTCAAACTTTTGAACTGGGAATCCTCAAAGTGTAATTGTCCCTCATTCATAAAAGTTGTATACCTGTAAGCATACTATGGGAATAGCAATTATTAAGAAATTATTTGATGTTCCCGATGAAGCAAAGAACATTCAGATTGGAAATAAAAGAGGCATAGGAAGACCTAGGAAAAATAAAAAGGCTCTCGTCGTTGAATAAATCTTTGTATTGTACACAATATTCTACTTTTAAATAACTATACCTAATCAAACACATTGACTGATATGACTGATATGATTGAAAAATTATACATACATTGGCCATATTCAAAATAAATTGGACCATTTCATTTGTTTAATTGGCCAGAAATCAAAGGAAAATTGGTAGTATTCAGTTTAGCCTAATTTCATTTAAAAAATTGGCCTTACTTCCATTATAAATTGGCCCCGTTAAAATATGCCCTTTTAATTATTGAAGTCAACTAATTCATGTGGGTGGGCAATAGTGGGTTGGGTTATTACTATTACCCACTGGGTAGTGGATAGTGGACAGGGCGAACCCTGAACAGAAGTACAAGACCTCAACAGAGGGGAAGGACTCTAGCTATTGTTTGTTAGTGGTACTGGAAAGATAATGAATGTGAAGTTGAGTATAAAGTTGAGTTGTGTTTACGTTAACATGTAAAATCCATATTTTACATTTGTTCGTATTTGCAATATTTATTCTATTTTAGCCTGTTGCAAGTGTTTATGTGAGATTAAATTAATCAATTGGTTTATTTGAATTTTACTCATCTATGTGTATGAATGTTGTAAATGATTAAACACGAATGGTTGGCGAATAATTTGTAGATTATTAAATTAAAAATGTACGTCAATGTTGAACCTACCTTGACAATCTTGAAATTGTTTGTTTGTATTTAGTTGCATGCAATAGAGTTAAGCGTTTCTGCACATTTATTTAAGTTTGCCTTGCTAAGCTTTAATAAGACTTCATAAAAAAAGTCGGAGAAAGTTCTGAGTGGAAAGAAGATTGGAGTGTTGCTTGGCTCTTTTCACAAGTTAACTTAGACTATAGATCCAAGTTTTCAGAGTTTGTGTTTATTGTTGATTGAAAAACTGAATGTGATGCCTGCTAATGTTTTGTGCTCTCTAGTATTAATGTTAGCAACTTCATGCGAAAATCAAAGCTACTAGAATACAGAACTTGCATTGCTTCTGCTCTCTCTCTCTTGTCAAGCCAAAATACTACTATACAGTATTAGCATGAAATGATAGCCTAAGGTCGGAAATGGGAGAAAAGGAATTCTTGTCTCTCTGTTATGTTGTGTTGAGCCTTGGAGCATGTTGTGCTTTTCTTCATATGGACGATTGTGAGTTGAATAGACTCACGCCACAATACAATCGCAATCATCTACTCGACTACTTTACTTTTGGTCCGTAAACGTGAATGTTGAATGTTATACCAACAATGCATTATACTATACTACTACTTATACAAGTTATAGCAAACAAAACGACAAACTACGTTTATTTATTCACATGTATCGTAATATCAATACTATATATTCTACTACAAAGAGCAGGCAGGCTACTTTCTCTCTCTCTCTCTCTGAGGCTCCGTTTATGTTAAACTGGAACGAACTTTCGCTGTCACATCCGGAAAGTTTCGCCGAGAATGACATGCACCACGGCTCATATTTCGCTGTCTGAGTGAACATCTGTAGAGAGGCTAGTGAATAATATCTAGTATAGTAGGGAGTCCGATTTCAGTCGGACCTTTTCCTTTACTTGTCTGCTACAAGGGCAAGAAACCCTTCTTCATCTTGCGTTTAGGAAGTTGTGCAGTTATAAGGAAGAGCAGGCTTCTCTATGCTGTGGCACAGAGACAGACACAGTGAAAGAGTTAGACTAAAGTTAAGTAAAACCTCATGCATGCCATGCGACTTGCGCCGAAAACTGAAGTGAACTAAAAAAAGAGGAGGATCGATGAGGAAGAGCAACTGGTTGTCATCCTTTTATTCTACTTATGCACTGTACAGTCTACTAAATAATACATAGGTACGTATTACGTATTAGCCGTGAAATAAATGTAGGCTCGTTTTTAAAATTACATTTACATGTACTACTCACGCTCTCCGTGGTTAGTCTGTATCACTTTGGGCACTAAAAGCTATCGACTCTTGAAGTAACAACCTCATCAAAGATTCGCATAAAATTTTCACAGCCGCTTCCTTATAACGCCCTAGGTGTAATGCTATAGTGCTATTAATGTTCAATAATTTCGTGATGTGCAAGGTCATCCAATATTCTATCTTACCACAGTGTAACCCTTTATACACTCACAATGCATGCTACGCTACAATGCGTACACAGAGATAAGGAAATTCACATTTCACATAATATATACAATTGTTGCAAGGTTACCACCAGAAAATCAATTACATTCAAATACACAAGGAACAAAAAATAAATGCTTTCTTATTGTTCAGTTTACTACTTTTACTACTACTCCATGCAAGAGTGAAAGTGGGGAAAGTGGGGAAAGTCTTAATGGAGATCATCGGCACTGTATAATTTTGCGAGTCTTATCATCCAGAGAACCCAGTCACAGCACATTAAAACCAGTTTACTTACGGAGTCACTCTGCACCGAATGATCCGAACTATGCAGGCCCATTATACAGTGAGAGAGAAAGAGAGTCGTTGTAGTGAAAGGGAAAATGGTACGAGTTCAGTGTAGTCAGTTGAGTTTCGAGTAGATTAGACTGAAGTACTCATACATGATACATATACTCATTGTTAGCATAGTAGAACAGTAATCTTGGCATTGGGGTTTCCTACTAAAGCGAAGCGATGATTGGAGACTCTGTGTACAATCTACTATATGTGCACTACCAAAATATTACAGAGTGTTCCTGAGTGGTCTCGTCTGGTGTGGTGGTGGTGCTTTGCCTTGATACTTGGGCACAGTGAGCGGACGACGATGTTACAACACTATACTGTAGTAGTAGCGAGTAGCGACGGTCTATGTGTGCCGCTTCTCCAGTATAAGTACATAGTACTACGTAAAAGCAGTCTACTATGTATAGTATACGCTGTGCTGACTGTGAGTAGGATTTGTTGGGTGGTATGGCATGTCTGCTATGCTTTGGTTTGCATTGGTTTCCCTTGCTTTGGTTTCTTGTACATTGTAAGCTGGGAAGCTACACGCTAGCGTGCACAGAAAAACTTATACTACTACAGAATTCTACAGTACAAACGAGAATACTCACTTTGCTCTCCCAGTCAGTCGCTTTGTGTTCGGTACTGGAGAAAGTCAGCTAGCGTGAACCTAGACACACTATATATATATATATACAGTACACTGTATACTTATTAGCTATAGCTACCCAGCACACTAGTAAATAGTTTTGATTATATATCGCTGCTACCTTAGCTTTTGACCCAATAACAACCACACCGATATTGCACACATTCTCTCACAAGTTGTCATTGGGTCAGACTCGGGTAGCCTCTTCTCAGTCAGAGGGAAAGCGCTACCACAATCATCATTACTATGTACAAAGCGTGCATTACAATACAGAGCTCGCGTTCCGTGTGTGCGTTTGTCTACTCTGCGTATTCAGATGTGACAAATGACAAAAAGGGCTGAGTCAATGCTGTCTGCTACCAGACTGTCAACATTGTTCAGCTGCGTTCTACTTGCTACTACTAGCTAGGAGACAATTCATCCGTGCGACCCGAGATCCCTTACATCAGTGCCGAGTAGGCAAATTCACAGGGAAAGACTATGAAAGACGTAGTTTTTAGTCTGTAGTCGTCCTACGAAGGAACATCCAAGAACGACACAGGAATGTGCTTAGGTAAATACTAGAGACTAGCTACTAAATGCATGTTAGTGAATTGCGGTAGAGAACTGTCTACCATGTGCAGATAGCTTTTTGTTGCACACGCACACACACATTCGCGGAGAATGGAGTTTGCAAGGTGAATTTATCTGACTGATAAGCAATTCCACAGCAGAGCAGAGTGTGATGGGAGAAAGAGCGAGCGAGAGAGAGAGAGAGACTGTGTGTGAAGAATGTGAGACAAGCAAGAGCGGTGGAGGGAGCCAGAGAGGCGTATAATAGAAAGCGAAGCGAAAAGAGAAGAATATATTGTGCAGCGAACTAACTCTCACCTGCATTCTCTCCAAGGCTTCACGGCAATCGCTACAATTTTGCGCCTCTTAGCTGAAATGCTCTTCATAACGCATTCTGCTCATTATACTAGAAGAAGCAGCAGCTCCTGTTTCAAACACTTGACTACAGTAAAATACGACTTGGACTGTGCACTTCAACACTTTTTCAGTGCTTCACTACAAAATGTTGAGCATTTCCCTGCCTACCCATTCAGTGCTACTTAAAACAATCGTTTTACTTTCACTTAATAAGAGTTTGCGTTTTAATTCTAATTAAAAAATTTAATATTGCGGGAAACAGTGAAAGAGATTTTTTTTTCTTATTGTGAATATTTTTTTTGGAGAGAATCTACTTTGGTAGGCTGCGTTTGAATTTTAAAATGAAGATTTCCACTTCCTACAATAATAATGGGCTTGAGAGTAGAGTGATTCGGAATATTGAGTGAAAGAGCTGTCTACCTGTTTTTACGAGACCGTCAGCCGCCGTGCTAAATATGAACAACATGTTGTCCCCGAAGATGCAACTCCGAAGCTCAATTAGAATCAACGACTCCCAGATTTTAATGCTGGCGGAGAAAGCACGATTTGATCACGTTCTGGCTGGATTTCTCCATAAAAAATCTAATGGAGCGGCCAAATGGACTCGACGGTATTTTATTCTATTCCAGGTCAGAAATCTGAAACATTGTTCCTTTTTTCAATCTAATTAAATAGAAACTAAAGAATTATTTATTAACAACCTCTCTACAGCTTCAGCAAAATTGTGTAGTCTATAGTAAGTAGGATATATACATACAGTAAATATAATGTACATATGAGCCGCTTGTTGTCAAGAAGATCACATTACTTTTCTCTCGCTGCTTTGCTAGTTACGGTGGTTGTAAAGGTTTGTTTACGGAAGTTATTAACCGTGAGAAGTTATTTCATGAGAATACCTGACGTGGGTGTCAGTAATTCATTGTGGTGTGTGTTGCGGTCTCATGATTCACATCAGAAAGCGTCACATATGACAATATCATCACCACATTTATTTGCTTCACTATACGCATCACGACTAGCACGATGTATCTCTGTGGTTTATGGTTCTAGTAACATTTATCCATAGTACTAGGAAACATTTGCTCTTTTAAGGACGCTACATTTAGCAGTTACAGAGTTGTATGATTGATTAAATGAATTTTAATTATTCAACCCTCGTTTTGTATTACTACAGATTTACCCACATTGTTAAATATTTTGCATCTAGCACAGATCAAGATAATTAGATATATAGAGGTGTGTGTGGTCATGTGGTGGTTTTCCTGTGCACAGTCAATAGAACTATTTTTGGTTTTTCCGACCCTTAAGTAATTGTGAAAGTGCGTCATTCAGGTCTCCGCTTACTCTGAATCCAATCAGCTGATGCAAAAGCATTAGGGATCACACAAAAGATGTACGAGAGAAAGCAGTGCTACAGCATCGTTGTGTTGTAAGCACATCAAATAATGGACTAACGGCACTTATAAATATAATTTGTTACTAAAAATAAATATTTAGTTAGCGTGATCCTATGCTCTTTTATCCGAGTCAGCAGCAGCCAAGCAAAGCTGCCCGAGCATCTTCTGATTGCACAACAACATTGAAAGTGCAAACGGGCGATTGGTGTATTAACACCAATGTATATTAGGGTGACCATTGTTTCCAAACCCAAATCCGGCATAAATTCTATACATAAATATTTTACTACTCAAAAGCCTGAAAATAATATCTAGTGTGATTCGAGAGATGATTTAAATCTACAATTGTTTGGACAATTTTTTTTCCGTAAAGCTGAAAATTTGAGATTATTCAAGACAAGAATGAGTCCAAATGAGAATTCAGATTTTATCATAAGTTGTAAAAGTAATTGTGATGCTCTATAATTCCGTGATTACGAATCTAAAACGGGGAGAATTTCCTGACACCAACCCCTCGTGAAAATCCGGACGGGTGGTCTGGTCACCCTACTGCATGTTATCGTTTAAAAGGTCTGTCATTTGGTTGTTACATTTGAGCAGTGTCTGGTTCGTGAAGCAGCGGTGGGAGAATACAGTGCATTATTTAGTCGTCTGAGCAAATTTGAAAGGAGTGAAACGGCGAGAAGATGAATTTTACAGCGAGTGAGTCGCTTCTCTGTTTTAAGTGTAATAGAATGCTCTAGCAGTAAACCGTGTCTGTATTCACCACTCCAAGCACCTTTGTTGTGAAATACATAGTGGTATAGTTCTTTGTTGGGTTTAAAGATGTGCCGTAAGTACAGTCCCCAAATTCGACTAGCTTTCATTTTTGAAAGCAGGATTTGCACATTCCTATTTCCTTACACATTTGTCTCATCAAAATTAAGCAACACGAAGATGTTACGAAAAGGGTTATTGATTCCCACCAAAATACTGCATAAATCAGCAATACAGTCACAGTACGACGAGAAATCAGTATTTTGTTAGCAAAGAAAAGTGCAAAAAAGTATTTACAGGATTATCTGAAGATATTTAGCTAGGGCTAACTACCCATTTACAGAAAATTATCAGGTCAACACTCATCTCATCCCATACCCGAAATTTGCGAAGAGTAAATCAACTTTCATCAGAAACTCTTCCATATTTGTGTGAAATGCAGCAAGAACATTGAATATCCCGGGCACCACGATTAGTCTAATGAAACTTTAGAAGCTAGGGATGAAAGCGTATCTAAAGAAATGTGCACCGAATCACCTTTATGATCCAGAGGTGAGAGAAAAATCCCGATTCAGATGAGTGTCCAACAAATGGCTGACAAAAATTTTGATTCTCAATGACCAGGTTTTGTGCATTTTAACCCGCAGAACATTTCAGAAAGTTAATTGCTTAATTTTTTAACCCCAGAAGGGCAACCCCAGAAATATTAGTTATTAACAAAGGGTCAAATACAAATTTCCAAAATAGAACTAGGTCTGTGGGTGAAAATGGAAATTTGTCAGCTCTTCACTTTGCGGGTTTGATGAAAGGAGGGGTGTGCCTACACAGCACCGATTTCTTCTGTTCACGTATACGCACTGCGATATTGACAAAATTTTGTTCTAGCCTAATTCGATTCATCTACAATAGATATATCAATTCAAATTCAAAATTCACTTTTTCTTATTGTGGTACTACATAGGTCACTGTATCAGTAAAATCATATACGTAGATTCTACATATATTTTACTGATTTTACTGATGCTGTGACCTATGTAGTACCACAATACAAAAAAGTGAATTTTGTGCAAAAATATTAAAGTGCATTTATCATCTAGACATTTAGGGGTTTTACTTATGGCACATCCTTTAGGTCTAAGTCGATCTTTTGGTATAACCACAGGTTGTAGGCAATCAGATTTGAAAATACGAATGTACCGGGTCATTACAAGACAAACTTATAGAATTCTTGCTTCACGGTTTCCAATTGCTTACACCGTGTTCATGTTTTGTAAATTACCTCGCATACCTACACAGTAACTTGCTAGTAGTTTATTTTTCCTTGTTATCTGTGGTATTACTGTAAATTAGTGAGTAAATGACAAGCAGATAGGCAGCAGAAATGTGATGGCCACTGCAAAAATTACAAAGGTATACAGAGCGAATATTTTACGTGCATGGGAAAAGTAGTAACTAGTAAGTAGCGTGTAAATATTTATTATTACACATTTTCAGGTATGACAATGCTTTCGTGAAGCGAACCATCATAGTATAAATTAATTATGAAACTACAGCTACCACGTATGTCTAATGGTTCTGAATTTCTGCAGAATCTCCTGTTCTACTTTGAGACTGAGGCTGGGGTACGCCCATCTGGAGTAATTCTTCTTGAAGGATGTTACTGTGAACGACTTATTCTGAAAGAAAAACATGTAAGAATTTATCATAATAACTAAATATTGTATGTCGTGCACCATTGAACAAGGCTTCTACTCACGTAAGTGAAAGCAAGTGAAAGTATTAGCCTTACTTACACTTCATGTACATTATTGCACTACAACATTGTGTATATATATGTTATATCTATATAATTAGGTAGCTTGCGACGAGAT
>JABASC010004722.1:0-11367 GCA_019776185.1 Plutomurus gul | reverse complement strand
ATGTAGATGTACGTCAATCAGACACGCGAGCCACCTTGCACAGCATATGCATGTGCGTAAATACTCTCACAATACAATTCTTAAGACATTTAAGGTATATGACTCGAGTGCGGAAAAGCAGGCACTAAAATCCGTATAGGCAAGCAAAAAGCACTTAAAAATTCCAATGTAGGCACTTAAATAAGCACTAAAAAATTTTAAAATGTACATGCAAAATAAAATTTTCATGTGTATTATAAATTTTCATATTTTAAAGTTGACAGCTGATTAATAATTCAATGTCTTTAATTTTTGAAGGCAAATTTTTTTGGAGAACTTAGAAAAATAAGCATTCATTTAGCCAAAAAACCAAGAATAATCAAAGACTTGAAAAGGCTAAAATAATCATTTAGATGCACTATAGGATTCCACAACCGACATTTCACCTCAACTTTGTATGAAACTTGTAAATACGAAGGCCGTAGCGCGGGCAGAAACGTGGGATAAGCATTTGCCTGCTTATTACTACTTGACTATATGCTTCATTCAGTTAATAAAGTAACTTGCCTTCAAACGAAATTCCAGTCGATCGCTTCCACCCAAACGCGAAGGAACAAAAATAAAGTCCTTCTGCTCAATTTTTCATGACAAGTTCAACGATTGTTCGTTATAGTTGTGAGTGACTCGTATGTCGTATCCTTTTTGCCCAGAAGTGTATTGGACTTTGAGTGAGTCATTCTATAAAATCCTCGTTCTACTTGCATCCTACTGATATCTACACAAATATGTCAAAGCGCACATTGACTTGGTACAAAGTGCAACTGACAATGAGTGACATTTAATTTCATACGAATAATTATTTATAACTCTGTTCAGCCTGAACTTGTGATCTTATTAAATAAGTTCCTCAGTTAGGCAAGTGTCGAGTGTTAAGAATAAACGTACAAAATATCCAAAAATAAATTCTCACAATAGTGAGGAAATTTGTATTTGTTATTATTGCTCGTTACGTTTCTGGGTCAACTGTTGTTAGAGAGCCCTTAAGTGCACTGACGGTCCATCGTGCATCGTTGAACAAAAGTAAGTTTACCGTTAGAATTTAGAATTTAATTTAAGACAAGATGCACATTCCTAATCAAAATTTCCACGCACTTAGATGGACAGTTACAAAGTAATGTCGAAAACGAATGTCGGTGCGTTATTTGCTGCGATAGCATTTCTTCACATTGGCCACGAATTGTTGGCCAGCAAGGAGACCGTTGTTGAGACTAAATATGGCAAGCTCAGAGGATTCCCTTCCACATCCAGAGAAGGAAAAACGTACTACGAATTCAGAGGAATTCCTTATGCAAGACCTCCGATTGGAAAACTCAGATTTGAAGTAAAATTTAAATGTTCTACAAATATTAAATTTTTCTCTTTAAAAAAGTTAGTTTATTAATTGTAATTATTTAAAAATTTGTTTGACAGCCACCGCGACCTCCGAAGAAATGGGATGGAATAAGATCAGCTTCATATTACGGCTCAGAGTGTAATTTAATTAAATTAATATTTAATTTTATTAAAAATAATATTTAAAATTAATAAATATTCTTATTTATTCAGGTCTGCAAGTTCAAATTTTTATCGATAAATTCCTCGGAGATGAAGATTGCCTTTATCTTAATGTGAACACTGCACATCCGAAGGTAATTTCCTGATTTTCATTTCCATTTCCATTACGCATTCAATAATAAGGCGTTGTTAAATGATGTAGGTACATTTTTACTATTATAACTACATACATATATGTATGAGTGTTCACATAGTGAGACACGCCAGATGCCACGTGTATTCTAATGCTGTAGACAAGCTGACATTGAATTTATAGTTCAGCCTATAAGTAAATGCACTTACCTGTTGAAGCCGTGTGCTTTTCTACGTTCACTGTTACAAAGTGACTTTGACATTGATCCAATCACAACTAAAAGTGGATACGCATAATATTATTCCTTTAGAACCAGAAATGTTTTTCTCTGCTAACTAATGGAGGTAAGGAACTGTACAGTGGTATTGGCAAACCCTGTTGCAGGATAGAAAAGGCGAAAGGTTGATAAAGGTTATCGAATTTTAATGCACTTCTTAGTAGAAAGGCTTCTATCACAGAAGGGACGCATAATAGTTAAGATCGCCTGTGATTATTTAGAATAAAAGGTAAAATGAGTGCGCAATTAAAGAATGCACTCGTCCTAAGATGCTTTGAAAAACTAAGTGTGTCTAGATGTTTGACGGATACGAATATTAATAATAATAATAATGAATGACCTTTAAAAAAATAAGCTAATGGAAAATTTATGTAATGTACCTATGTAATTTGTACGAATACATTTCTACGAATTCTCAAATAAAGTATACTTTAGATTTCTTATAAAGAGCATCTTAGGAAAAAAGTTGATAGGGTCATAGCAATATTATCTTCTAGAGAATTTTTCACAAAGTGTTTACTTCTGAAGGAAAAATGCACTCAGTTGTTGTACAGTGAAAAAAGTGACGATTTTTTTTAGTAGGTCAGACTACATAATATTTCGTAAGGATGACCTTCATGATCTTTCTCAGCCAAAGAAATCTCATCCAACCACGTTTATACTATAATGTTGTACGTTTGATGTCTCACGTCAGCACAATCTTAAAAATGCATGAATAATAAATGTGAGCTTGTATACATACGCGTTTTCACGTTTTCCACTATGTAGATACAAGACAATGTTGTTTTGACTGGTGTTAATTGTTCATGTATGTTGAATGAAATACAGGATTCTAAGAGACGCAATAGATTATGGGGTGATACATTTTTTTAGCCAAGTGTTGACAGACGCGCGTGTAAAAATAACCACGACGCACATAAACAGAAGCTTGTCGGCTAAAGTGCGTCCTTGTAAATGTGTCAGTAAAATTGAGCTTTTGGGACATTTAATTAAGATTCAATAAGAGGGGGTCAGGTTATAACTGCGCCAGCATGTTCTATGTAAATATAGCGAATTCTTAAATTTCATTTCAATGTTTGCTGTTTCTAATTTAGATCGGACAACTGAGTCAGGAAGCTTCATCTACTCTCTTGCCAGTACTTGTATTTATTCACGGTAATATTATTTTCATTTTCATTCTGTTTTCTGCAATGTTTACCTAAATGCTTGGAAAATTACATGGAATATTATACATATTAATAAAAAGGTGGCCTTTTTATGCTGGGAAGTGGAAATGATTACAAACCTGACTATTTCATGGATGAAAATATTGTGATTGTCACAATTAACTACAGACTATCTAGTTTCGGTAAACCTATCATAAAATGAAGATATAATAAAAATTATAGGATCGAGTCGTAATTGTTTTCTGCCGTATTTGTTGCATTACAGGATTTTTGAATACGGGTGATGGTGTTGTGAGAGGAAATATGGGTTTGAAGGACCAAACTTTAGCACTAAAGTGGGTCAGAGACAATATCAGGAATTTTGGTGGGGACCCTAATAAAGTTACATTAATGGGAGGTAAGATCCGCTTCTGATCAACTTAATGTTTCATTTTTGCTACTGAAATAAAAATTATTCCTTTAATAATTCTTAAATCACATTAGAAAGCGCTGGAGCTGCTTCCGTGCATTTACACATGCTGTCGCCAATGTCAAAAGGTACCTTTCAGAATATTATCTTAGAAAATTGGGATAATTACACATTTTATGTATAAGATTTTTTAATTTTCCTTCTGTTATTATTCTAGACTTATTTCACCGAGCAATTTCCATGAGTGGAACAGCTTTGAATCATTGGACTATCACTAAAAATCCTAGAGAACAAGCATTACGTTTGGGGAGACGACTGAATTGTCCAACAAATTCCACAAAAAGTTTAGTTCGCTGTCTAAAAACATTAGACGCTCATGTGATCAATAAAAACCACGGAGAACTGATGGTACGTAACCAAAAAAATTCATTTCAATTGGAAAGTACGGGCCAATTAAATTTTACAGCATTTTTCAATTATTTTCCAAATAATAATTGGCTCTGTATGTGAAACCATTAAAGAGATACCCCACATTTTATAACCCTATAAACTATGATCAAGCAGAGCGTAAAAGTCAGAATCGAGAATTTATATTTGTTTTCATCGTATTCGTTAATGTAGATGTGAATTTTTTTAGAACACACTTTTGCGAGATCGAGAGGCAGCTTTTTCTCCAACAATTGAATTCGTTCAGGATTCAAACTCTTTCTTAAATGAGGATCCCCTGAAGATGCTATCTTCTGGGAATATTTCAACCAAAGTTCCTTGGCTGGCTGGTGTGAATAGCGAGGAAGGTCTTATTTACACAATAGGTAAGTCATTTATTACGTCATGATTGAGTCAGGGTTTCGTAAATCACACTTTTTCATCTAAAACTCCATCACAATGGGATTAAATATTGCGATTTGTGATTAAATTTGATGGGATTAATTAATTGGCAATCACTTATAACTTACAACACAAATTACATTAATCGTATTAATCACAGTAATTAATCACACCAGAAACCCTATTTCTTACGTCTGCTATACAGTTCAAAGTTATAGTTAATGAAAGGAATGAATAATAATTGATAAGTTTTCATTACAGGAGTTATGCGCATTCCCGGCGTCACGGAAATGATGACTTTGAACTACACTCATTGGTTCCCTGTTCTTTTTGGCTACGAGGCATTGTCTGAAAACCTTCGTCATGAGCTCTCGCATAAAATATACAAATCATACTTCGGAGAGAGGAACATTTCAATGGACACTTTAGAAGAGGTCATTAATTTGTTCTCGGACTCTAGTTTTTTCGTGGGAACACACGTGTCGTCCACCGAAATGGCAAAACATGTTCCCACGTACAACTATTATTACACTCACAGAGGTCACTTTGGGACGGCGCAGCTATTTTTCACCATTAGCGGTTATCTTCCGAAGGAACTTGACGTCGTCAGCGTCATCGTCTACAACTGGGTGTCCGAATTCATCTTTAAAGTAAAACCGCATCACTACGGTCAGTGGAACAGATTTTAAATGCATTATTTAAAGCTATATTAATTAGTCAAGCACATAATAATTTATAAAAAGTTTAATTTTGTTTTTTCTCAATGATATAAAAAGGGGCTGCTCATTTTGACATGATCCCCCTGCTTTATAGAATGGATTATAGTTCAAATGTACGAAAGTATTATGAGGAGTACCCTTTATCCAAATCGCTAGTGAAATTGCTGACAAATTTTGCAAATGACGGGTAATTTTGAAATATTTATAAACATTAAAGTTGAATGTTCCAATTAAACGTATCGTATGTTTTCGTAGGAAACTTTCCAATTTAAATGATGTTCCTTGGCCAGTAGCCAGACCAAATAGCCCATTGTTGTACATGAGAATCGACAATAATCCAAAAGTGATAGAAGAACCTTTTACAGCAAGACTGCAGATATGGAAGACTATTATGAATTTAACTGCAACTAGAATATAAATTTTTAAATTATTTCTATCAAAGTTTGAATTGAAAGTTTTTGTATACACGAAATGAAATGTAATTTTAGTAATGTTTTCATTTTCATCTGGTCGTGGGTAGAATTGTATGGCAATAAATTATTTGTAATATTAACAAAATAATGCTAAAAATAAGAAATGACTGAAATGTATATTTGTGTTTGGGTAGTTATGTTCACTGTTTACATGCTGATTGTTTGCTGATTATGACAATTTCAGACGTCAGAAAAGTGAGTATGCTTAATGAATGCATATTTTAAGAGATAATGATTTTATGTACAAAATAAATATAGGTAAAATACATTAGGAAATAAATGTGTGAAACTAAATAGTTAAGAATTACACAAAATAAATATTTTGTGTTCATTTTAAAATAATTCATTATGTTAACGCTATTATGAGAATACTTTGTACACAGAAGAAAGTTTCAGATAATAATAATAGAGTAAATAATCAGGAAACAGTTATTATTAGTGATTCAGATATTTTTTCTTCTAATTTCTTTTGGCGGAGGAATATCCACTTGATCTTTATCATAATTCGACATCGAAGAAGAATCTTCGGCATCCGTATTGACACGATGCAACGGCTCAACATCATCTCTGTGGTCTTCATAATCTGCAAAAAAATTATTTGTCCCAGTAACAATTTTTTTCGCTTCTGGAAATTCCTCAGTCGTATGACCACCACGTGCAGCTGCAACAACTGCAGCCATGTTATTTTCATAAGATCGATCCGAATCTTCGGAGGACGATTGAATCTCTGCATCAGTTAGTCCTTTTGTTACCCATTTGACATTCGGTCCTCGCACCGTGTTCGTGATCTTTGGACGCAAATGAGCTGTCGCAGCTCGATTTCGAAGAAGACTTTCAGTTCGACGAGCCATACGAATTATTTTTATTTCATCTCGTAGAAGATTGTTAAAGTGATGAAATCCTACAATTGATTCAACGATGATAAAGAGCAACATGATCGAGTCCATCGTTACAATGTATGGCAGGAGGACAGGGGAAAATATGTCCGTGAAAACAAGAAAGCCCAACAGTGGTAACTCCACGATCGCTGTGGTCATCCAATACAACGCGAGATATTGGACCTTCGAACATTAATTAAAGTATATATATAGAGTAGTTAAATTCAAAGAGTCAAGTAATTCAGAAAAGTTGTGTCGTAATCGTACCTCGTCATTTTCATTTCCCCAAAATCCGAATCGAGTACGAGCAACGTTGATGATACTAAAGAGAATGGCTAAGCAGATGAAAAGATACCCGTGAAGCTCCTTTAAAACTGAAGTCTAATAATAAAAGAAATAAACATATTTAAAAATTTGATTGAGTTTTACGTAAATGATATATTTTACATAATGCATTTCATGTACCGTAATATCTAAAGTAGAGATAAGGGAAATGAACCAGAATACAAAGAAGAAAGCGTCCGCGTAGAGCAGCAACTGAAGAAAGCAAGAGGATCGAACACGGACACCCACTGTACACAAAATTAGTGAAAATATATAAATTATCCGTGCATGCAGAAATTTTATAACCAAGCATAATAATGATTAATACTTACTGTAGTATCCTACACGACTTTGAGCATCGGCTGATCTGAGAAAACCTGGGAAGATCATTTCCGTGCTCAAAAAAAATATTTTCCTAGCCCAAGCAAGTCCTTGTTTTCCCTGTAGAAGGTTCACCATTTGTTCTCTGTATTCAGTTGCCGTTTTCTCTGACGGATTTTCGTAAAACAAACCTTTATCACTTTGACTTCTCTTGATGTTTTCATTCTGTTTCTTCGTTTCACTCTGGTCATCAGAATAATCTTCTAGAAAACTGGGCTGGCTCTCCGATTCAAATATTGGAACACGAAAAAGTTCTTCCAACGCTCGATTTTTCGGTTCCGGTTTATCTTTTTCACTTTGACCTCTTCCTCTCTTCTTGCCACTCTCTGTTTCTCCTCTTTTGCTCTTCTTATGTTCTGTTTTTTTCTGAGACTTTGAATGATGACTGTGACTCCGTGATCCAGAAATATAATCTTTCCCATCATTTTCTGTTGCCGTCTCAAATTCTTGCCCAGGGTCCGAGTCCCCCTCGGGAGAATCATTTTCTCTCGTACCGTCCCCCCGATTGCTTTTGTATTTTGGAGTGGATTTTAAATTCGCAACATGCAAATCACGTCTTCGCTTCCCATTTCCGGAGGAGGATGTATCTTTCTTCCGGTAATGCTCAGGTAAACGTTCATGATCTTCTGAAGTACCAGCATCTTCAAAATTTGCCCTCTCCACAGCTCGTTTAGGTGACTTCCAAGCAGAGTTCGACATAATAAATAAACAAAACACTTGTTTATAATATTGTAGACGAAATTCACGAAAAATACATATTTAACAAAATTATGCACTTGATCTCTTCTTTACGCTCCTATTTAAAATGTAAATCTGAATGTTTTTGTCTCGCATGGTTTATTTAATAATTCTTGTTGTTTTCACAAAACATTTTTATTTACTCACTCAGAAATCAACTCAACCACTGCTTTATCGTACACGCTGCAATGGTCAAAGCATTCGAGGGTGATACTCCGAGTATTTGTTTGCAGACGGGTGCTTATGGTTACCATAACTACCCAAAGCTGCTTTTGGTCTCTCGCCTTGGAGGAACTTTGAGCCAAGAGGCTTTTCCTGCATTCTACCGATCGTATATAATTAAACGTGAGTTAACCACAGCCTTTGTGGTTTTTGCTGAAGAGTCCGATTCATGTTATGATGACCTTTCATATATTTATTTGTGCTACACAGACAATTTAACCGGTTGATGTTGAAATTTTATGTCTCTTTCTGAAATTATCAATTAAAAGTGATTAGTATTGTGTTGGAAAGGTCGATATGCTCCGGCACTACAGAAAACCACCGTTAATGTCACACAAGAAACTAATCCTGGAGATCCTTAATTGTGTTTACTCAAAATACTATATCTTTTAGAAGATATTGCATGAAGTAATCACTTATATCTTCAACACAATACTACTAATCGCTTTTAATTGATTAATTCGTAAATAATCATAAAAATTCCACATCAACCGGTTAAATTGTCTGTATAGCACTTTACTGTGGACAAAGGACATCCATACAACAGAGAATGAATTATCAAAGCCATGCGTGCATTAAATACCCTAAATAATATGATAATTAGAAGAGGCGAGTTCTACTTACTTACACAAGAGATTTTAACACTCAACTGAATATACGTACGTAGTAAACCAACAACAGTGCACACGCATTGACTGATTGTAAGTGAGAATGAATGTGTTTGTGACTCTGTGACCCCTTAGACCATAGAAGTGTTTATATATTTCTATGTGTGACCCCAATTGAACATTGCTGTTGCGCATCCTGCTAATCATCCTCGTGAGTGTGTGTGCACAGATGCAAAAATTCATCTCTGACACCTTCAATTTTCAAACAGAACTCTTCCTCAGCGTCGTCCTCTGGTACAACACAACAGCACAAAAGCTGAACAAATAAACAGTCGGCCTTTTTCTTATATAGTTAGTTAGTTAGTTAGTTGGACTTGGACTTTACAGGATGAACGTTTCGCTTCCTCTCATATTTATTTAGCTGCATGTGTCCACACCTTACTATAATACAGTGTATCTTATTGCTGATTAAATGGGGTGGTTGTGACTTGAGAATAAAGCATTACTACGTTATACTTATATGTACTTACAATGTTCAAAGGTTCGAGTTCATGGACATACTTTCAACTTTACTCACACAACCAGTACCACTCTCACTTCTTTATCCTTTGATTCATACTAAACGTAAAATCTTTTAGTTAATGTAACTTAAGACTATTGCAGTTAATATCCCCAATCTTATTTCTATGTATAGTAGTTATAAGAATATTACCTGTACATAATTCTTTAGAACTTTTTCTAACTGCACAACGGATTAAATGGTTTCTACTATTTATGTAGATACATACTTACTAACATTAAAAATGTGTGCACTTAATTTCCTTGTGCTTCTTATGCACAAAATGTGTAAGTAGCCTACAAACTATGTTGGGTAGGTACCTTACAGTGAACAAAGTAAATAATCCATGCTATATTGTACCTTTATTGTTAGTAAGTATTATTTCCACCAACCATTCCTTTCATTCTCACTTGATTTTGCATAACTTGACTTTGCCGTGTAAGAATCTGCTCATACCCTTTGAATAGGTTCACACGAAAGGGTATATGAGATATTCTACCTTTCCTACTTGTGTACTACTGTAATAGACGTTAATTTATCTTACAATATTGTTGGATCAAGTTTTGAGTGTTCTGTCAATCCATGCAAAAGGAAATAACATTAATAACGTTCAGTTACATCGCGCTCTCTCTCATTATACTGTGTGTCTAGCACACGGCACACTACTGTCTCAAATGAGATTGGGGAAAAAAAACTCGTTGCAGTTTATTGTACGAAGCCTGTTGTTGTAGAATTGCTGCATGAAAAGCGAAAAGACATTTTGGCGATATTGGCGAGGAAATAGTTGAGTTGTGACGGCAATACTTTAATAAATGCCAAAATGTACTGCGATCGCGCATAGATTATTGTTACTGTGTGTAATTCGTGAATCTGTTGTGTACTGTGTCCCAATTACAAATTGCAAGGAAGTGCAAGTGCGGTAACATCCACTGAAATAAGTGTCTCGTATCTGTGTTAATAGAATATTTGCACACAGTGCTTAGAGAATATATTATACATTGCAATTTCGAGAGGGAATACATAATGGAACAAACTAGAGACACCTTTTCCGTTGTAAAACATTTTAAAAAATCGTATTAGCATTTTCGAATCGTTTCTAGTTAAAAATTTATCTGTGTTATAAAAGTTACTCTCAAAATGATTAAACGTCGTGCAACGTTATTTGCAGTATTTTCTGCAGTGATTATTTCTTACCTAGGAGGGGGTCCAATAATTTTAGGCACTGTGACATTTCTGAATCGAAATTTTGGCTACATTTATGGTGGGGAGAGTGTGTACGCAGAGACGGTGTATGGACGCATTCGCGGTTTTACGTCAAAGTCCAGAGATGGACACGATTTTTATGAATTCTTGGGAATCCCTTTTGCTGAACCTCCCGTTGGACAACTCCGCTTCCAGGCAAGAGCTAAGGAATTACCTGTTACACGATATAATTATTATTACATGATAATATTTCATTGTCTTGGGAAATCATCTTTAATTTTCCACATTGTAATCAAGGTTGACTTGTTTTATTTGCTTGGGAATATTTCTAGCCACCGGTTGCCCCACGCAAGTGGATGGGAGTAAAAGATACATTGGGATATGGATTCCAATGTTTGCAGTATGACTTTATATTGAAAAGCCTTATGGGGGATGAGGATTGTTTAACTCTCAATCTTCATACACCGCACAATTTGAAGGTGAATCATCGTATTAAGTTGTTATCTTCATGTTCACGTGTGACACGTCGACGTGTGCATAAATAGCACATAGCAATACATGCATAACACATGCACAATTATGTCGGCAATCGCATTCTTTATTAAAAACACGCTAGAACGTTCTTGTATGTTTTTACTATTTATGTATCTCAAGAACTGATCGTGCTGTGTTAAAATGCAACTAATGACTACAAAAACTTAACTGCCCTTCATTTACATTCATCGCGATCACAGAATTGCATGAATAAAGTAGACAAAGTTTTCATTCTGCTTGAATTAGAATATTTTATTTATTTTACATGAACTCCATTTCAGAAAGGACAACAATTGCTACCTGTAATCGTGTACTTGTATGGAGGAGCTTACATGTTTGGAAAATCTGAAGTGTATCGGCCTGGTAAAATAACAAGCAAATT
>JABASC010004721.1:0-11372 GCA_019776185.1 Plutomurus gul | reverse complement strand
AGGTCTGTATTCAAGTTAGTCGATTACCGACTGTAATCCAGCACTTCTGTTGCTTGGTTACAGGCGGTTGCACCGTCTATATATTGTCGGGCAACAAAATTTAATTTTAGGAACACTTTGGGGAAAAAAATTATAGAAGAGTGCCGTGAAAATCACAAAAATTTACAATAAAATAGTTCCATGAAACGTGGCATACTAGTGAAGTCTATGACAAAGTAACTAAAACTGTAGCTTCTGTTTTGCGTGACCAACAAGATTTAACATTTTGTCCGAAAATGAGTTTAAAATTAATGCAAATTGTAGTAAAAATATAAGTTTGCCAGATGGAGCCTTAAGGGGATGTTCACCAAACCTTGGTGCCATGGGATACGAGCTGTATTTAGTATTGAAATTAGTAATTTTCATTTCCTATGGACATCAGATTTATCAAATACAGCATCAGTACATTTGAATAACATAGTGACATACGAAGAATTACCAAGCGGCAGCCACCGCATTCAGTTTTTAATAAATATCTCGAGAACCATTGAAGGTGGACAAAAATTAGGGGGGGTCGTTCCTTTCCCAGTGAAATTATCTATAAAATGAGCCAATACTCGATTCTGAACGATGCGCAGTTCTCTATCGAAAGGCGCCCGTTTTCGTGTTTTTGGGCGATTTAGTGATCTTCAATGGTGAATACCTCGAGAACCATTGAAGATGGACAAAAATTAGGGCGGGTCGTTCCCTTCCCAGTAAAATTACCTACAAAATGAGCCACTACTTGACTTTTTAGGATACGTAGTTCTCTCTATCGAAGGGCGCCCGTTTTGGCTAGTTTGGTTAACTTCCCCTTAAAACTTTGTGCACTATTGTAATCCAAGACAATTCATTTATGTTACCTATGGTTACCGACCGCCTCATAGAGTAAACTTAAAAGCTAATTACCCACATTCTAATTTCATTATTTTCTACACCTTTACCCAATTTTCTACAGTTAAAACGCTTTTTTGGCCCAAATATCAACTTGCGCAAGCTATGACATACAAAATCGAAATTAGCGACGTATCACGTAATATTCAATTGCCAGGGGCCCCTATATATTCTACACTTATACCATAAAATAATACTTGATGTAAAGACTGGCCACTATTTGATCAGCCCTAGTAGCATAAGCTGTACTGGATCCCACCCCATAGGCAGTGGATCCCAAAGTAGGCTTCACATTTTGAAACTGAAATAACAAGTTACACCTATGTGTTTGTTCAGAACATTTCAACCTCGGAAAGAATTGTAATTTGACGGATTATTTGGTACTCGAGATAAACACGATAAATTCTTTAATTACCCGATATTTGAATAACAACTGTTATTTTCTTCAGGAGAATACTGATATACGTTAGAACATGAAAGACAAAATGTGAATGATACAAAGTGAACTTGTTAGTAATTAAAGTAGTGATTGGTTACTCTGAGATCTGCTACATAATACATAAAATACTACAATATGAGAGATACTTCCAGGTTATTTCGATGGACATAATATGGGAGTAGAAGCGACGACCAAATAGGGTTTATACGCATTCCATCATCCATATTCATCTTATCTGTAGTGTTTCGAATGTTTAGACCCTCTTTAAATTTCTTCGGAAATCGCTAGGATCACGTTCAATTAGCTTTGCACAAGAGTCATCTTGTGAGTAGGATTCTCTGCTACATGCAATGCGACGGCAGAAGAAAGGACACGGTTGTGAATGTCCGATAAATACTCTTTGACACTTACTTTCAGATCCCTTGATGTTTCTCCAGTGTAAGGGGACGGACAGCTGGAACACTCGATGTCATGTACTCCAGCGTTCACAGTGGGAGGTTTATCTTTGAAAGAGCATAGCATTGAAAACAGCTTGTCGCCCGTAAAAAGCCAAATTTAATATTGAGACTGCTTTTTAAAAATATAGTGCTCCGATAGGTCAAAGGCGTTAAATCGTGATTAAGAATACAACTCCAACAACACTGCCTGATGTTACTGTTTACAAACTAATTTACTTTTTCATGATTTTCTATTTACTGTATCCATACTTATTGATCTCAAAAATAATTGTATTTACTTCTACATTATTCTTCGCATTGACTGTTTACATATTTATGTACTATTTCCATATTAGTATTTACTGTAATAATATTTCTATGGACCGATTAAATGGCACCCATTCGCTTAACGCAAACAAATTATGTCCTAATTAGGTTAAAAGCAGCGGAACTATCCCAGAAAACCAGAGCGCAAAAGGTTTTTTCAATTCTATTCAGTTCAAAGCTTTATTATCATATCAGTCAGCATTTAGGAAATACTGTTCTCCCCAAATAGACATAAACTACCCATGAAACTTACAATTAGTGTGCACATGATTGTAGTAAAACAAAGACTATTTTATCTAATTAGGGATTAATGCAACGATCAATCACTTTCCAATATGTTACGTTCACTTCATCTCCCATACATTGTACATCGCTTACCGGCCGACAAATCAAATGATCTTTCACCTATACTTACTACTACTATGCAGACTGCTTCTTTTTCATACGCACACACATGATACATGCAATCGGCTAAATTGCAGAGCAGAGACGAGCAAAACCACTACTAATAATAGTAATTCAGCCGCACATGCTTTTAGTGAGATTCGCATTCGGTGTGCAATATTGGAAAATAGACCTGTATGTGGATTCGATGGGTGCGGGATATTTCCATTAAATCACAAGGTAAATTTTCCCCCTACATATATGGCTACATTCTGTCTTGGGGCATCAAAGAAGCAGCACTTATTCGCATTCATGCTTTTTCCATTTGTATGACGTTTACGATAGCTAACCGTGCTACTCGCTCCACATACATAAACGGCCACACTTAACTTTTACCCTTAGCTTCGCGCGATCTCTCTCTCTCTCTCTCTTTCTCCGTGTCTGATGTATATCTGAACGAAATGGAATGGAAATGAAAAAGTTGACTTGACTATTATAGTAGAAGCACAAGTACACACATTCGGTGGGTTTTAGTTGCAATATCTTCTGCATGGTTTCTCTCACGAGAAAGCTATTAAGTGACTTTAAGATGAATTGCCTCTGCACAGCTCATTAAACTATTTGCCTACGGAGTCCGGAGTGAGACGGACAGAGGACAAATAAAAGACTGGGTAGACGTTCTCTTCCAATTGTCATTACACGAAACGGCAAAGGTTTTCGTGAGCTGCATTCCAATTACAAATCCGATTACAGAGCAGTCCCATTTGGTGTTTTGTGTGCGACAAGACCGGAGAGGGCACAATGGCAAGAGAAAGCAGAAAAGAGAAAGAGAGAGAACGGTTATGCGACCTGATGGAACGATTGCGTCTCAGAGTACCCTTCATTCCACCGCCGCACAAACTAGGTAGTAAGTACCAGAACGAATCGCATGTGCATGTCTCCCCTTCACCTAATTTTATTACACACCGAACAAGTCATGTATTATTAAAGCGTGTAATATGAGCGCATTAAAGAAATGCATTGCATCGGCAGAAGAAGAGGAGGAGGAGACTCCGTGCCATACCAACTTCTACAAATATCGGGAGGACACGCAACTACCAAGTAGAGTACCTACAAAGGTACTCTACTTGAGTGGAATATGTAAATGTCCTTGAAGTACGTGCACACCATAAAACTATATATAACTGGGTTTAAAAAAAATATACAATCACAGGAATGACAGTTGGAAATAAAGTGCAAACTTGTAAAATGTTAATGGTAACGTTGACTGGGAAAGTTTATAAATCCGTTGCTCATTCGTTTTTGTGACCAGTTTGTTACGTGTAATCGCCCAAAACGTTTATGTATGTTGCCTTTGTGATGGCAATGGGTACATAGCGGCTAGGTGATAAAAACAATCGAGCGATCAACATTGGTACCGTTGCACACTTTGAAACGAAAACGTACTACATGAATGCAAGCAAGAGCTTAAACATGTATAAACCACACGTAGCCCCAGCATTAACCTATATCTCTCAATCTGAGCCAATCTTCCCACTTGCACAGATTCGCAATATTCTAGCTTACGTAATGACAATAGCTAACTCGCTGCTTGCTCTCTCTCTCTCTCTCTGTAAATATCTCCCTCCAGTCTTGCACCACTGCATGACAATGTGATTTCCGACGGTAATTCACATTTTGCAAGTGACTCTTCTTATACCTAGTCCTGTATAAGCTGCTAAGCTTGTTGGGTTGACATGAAAGTGATTGCTGTGAGAAACCTGCTGTCATTTTTCGCTGCTAGCTCTCTTCAAGAATGCGACAAGACCAACAGGCAACTCCTCTCTCTCTCTCTCTCTCTCTCTCTCTCACTCTCTGATGAAATATAAAGAGCTCAAACATTAGTGGCTTAGATACTTATAACGGTGAATGCAAAAGACACAGTCAGGTTTTAACTTGATCGCATGTTTGACAGACAGTAGTATGTGTATTTGCGATAATGTATTTGTATTGTTATATCTATTGTGATTGTGATGCATTCTTATAGACAATATTTTTTGCAGAGTATATTAGGTATTCCCAGTGAGGTATGCTAGTCCGATAGGATAGCAATTTGCCAAGTTGGATAGGAATCTGGGTAATATAGAAAAGAAATAGAGCTGTGTGTGTGTGCACAAAGAAAAGTTAGGGAGAGTGACAGAGGAAGTCAAGGGATGGTGGGAAGAATAGCGCTCGCTCTCTTATCTCCCAACTACTACATACTCGACTTCTCTGTGCTCTCTGTACTATTGTAGGTTTTTGCACCATTCTGGAGATGAATGTGTATAGTGACTATTTTCTCTCTGCGTGCCATCTCCTCTGTAAGTAAGTAGTAGCAATACATGCACGTAGTTTTTTAGTTATGTTGGTACCACGTTTATCCAGACCTTCTTAAGTAGGCATAGTGTGCAACACTATCATCATACATAGTTCCAACTAGTACTAAGTGAGTGAATATGGAGCATACATAATACACACAGAGAGTGGTATTCCTCAGAGAGGAGTTTGTGTGTATAAAAAGAAGGATAAATCCGAAAATGCCCGGTGCCGGGTCTTGAGAACCCATGCGCGCAGACTGTACGACGACGGAGAAGACGGAATAAATACTCAAGTGTATTTCGCTGTTCACAATGTTGGGAAGAGAGAAGTGAAGGCGAACTGAGCTGAACTCGCTCAGCTGGCATTTACATTTGTAATACCACCAGCACAGTGCCGTTGCAGTCAAGTCAAGTGAACTTTTGCACACACACACACACACACACGTACGGCCAAAGAGAGCGAGAGAGAGACGAGTTGTGTTTTCCTCGATTCTATTGCTACTACTACATATACACAGTACAGTACAGTCAACGTGTACACTGTAGTAGCCGGATAGCGATAGAGAGTGAGAGAAGACGAAAGCAAAGCAAAGGGGAAGGGACTCGACTCTCTTTCTCTCTCGCTCGCTCTCTCTTTCAGGTCTCTAGTGAGTGACTTGACTCCAGAAGAGTAGTCTATCATTTAGCCCACTCTATCTCATCATCTCTACTGCCTACTCTATATAGACTACGATTTCCCTGCTTCACTCAACTGCTTTCTACTACACACATTTATACACACCGTGTATGCACAACAACTAGTAGGCGACTATTTCCTCTGCCACAAGAGCTAAGCCAGGACACTTCACCATTACATAGGCGAAACAGGACTCGACCAGATCAGATCGGGGCACAGATCACCGAGGAGAACAATATTTTCCCATATTATTGTACTACTACTTGGAACACAAAATAGTCTATCACTATTCAGCGCTCCGTCGCACAGGCATGCGAAACGTGAGGAGTGCTTTCTTATTGCTGTATATCTTCTGTTACCAAGTATATGCACGTAGTACTGCTACTAGGAGAGTAGTAGTAGTAATATGTTGGTAGTATTTGTACGGTTGTACTACTACAACTACTCGTATAATATTACAGGGAGAGCGGCACGGCACCATCACATCTTCCAACTACCTCACGTACAACGACGACCAATATAGCCTACGTTCTCTTGTAGAGAGAGCAGTGCTAAACGGGCGGCTCGCAGTTCACTTGTGGTCCGTGCACTTTTTCATTCTCACCGAGAACACTCCACGAAACACAAGCAAGCAGCGGAGAGACGACACAGACTCTCAGTGAGAGCGAGAGTCAGAGACAACGAAGCACGACTCTTGCGAAATTCTTCTGCCATCACTATTGGAATGCTGTGCATACGAATATTATTACTCCTCCTATTGCTGCCACAAAAGTGGTGCGTATTTAAAACAATTCCTTCTTATTGACAATAAGTTTAGTGCCGAACGGATGTACACTCGAAAACGAATAATTCCAATCCTGTCAGTTGTAGTAGCAGCACTAGATATAGAAAACAGAAGTAGGAAAACATTCTTGGGGAAAACCTACTGGAATAGTTCTTGGGGTGCACGAACAAGTGGAAATATTATAATGCAATAATGCAGAGAAATACACGGTGGTATTACTGGAAGTGTGAATGGTTTACAACAAGTGAGAGTCAAGAGAAATTGCTCGTCAGATTACCGGTGGAATAAATATTCCGTTTGCAGTGGTTTAAACTCTTAGACTCGCTATTTTAGACCGTGTGGCTGTATTGAAATAATATTCATTTTCTGCTTGGATGAATGTTAGTAGGAAGACTGTGGCAAGATAGAGTGGAGTGGGGTGTGAATATCATATCGTGTCTGCTTATCGGATCAATCTTGTTCTTCTCTCATCCCACCTAAAATAACAGAGTGTCTTGTAAATGCACCGGTAGCGCCCCACCGTCGAAATAAAAGACAGTGTCAATCAACACATCATCAGCGAATAAGCCAAGACAAGCAGCCGAGTGCACAGTCAAGTCAACTCATTGAAACAAACCACAAATAAATAGGAATACATACCTGTCGACTCGTTGAAATTACCACAAGGATACTCATAAGAAGATTTCTCTCACTCACTCACGGTTAAATTCTAGTCTAAGTACCATCCGTTCTGTGCTGCAAAAGCCAAGGACTCTAGTTAATTACCTCATATCTCCATGTAGCTCCTACTACTACATGTCCGCAGATTTTATTATTTCCTAGCGTAGTTACGTAACAATCTGCAACTTGTAGTCGACTAGTGCGTAGTGTATTAGTGTATAATAGAGAGAGAGAGAGAGAGAAGCTGTAATGTTCATAGTGTAAAACGCAATTCGTATAACTTTACTTAAAAAGTCCGCAACTGGAAATTCCGAGCAAAAGACAAGACAAAAGGGATTAACGATAAAGACAACTGCAGCAGACAAATTATTTTCGTACACATTGAAAAAACGTAGAAATTTATTTATTAATCCAAGTTGCAGAGAGAGAGCGCATTCAATACTCTAGTCTAGTCTACAGATAGTGTTTAGAATTGTATATTTGAGTTGACAGTGAGCAGAAGTTGCACACAATTAATTGCACCGTATAACTTAAGCGTTCACATCCGGTCTTCCTGTCACCACACTTTGGGTGGTCAGCCAAGTTTCCCTGACGAAGGCGAAAGTCGCAAGTAAGTCGTCGCTGACTTACAGTACGATTACTTATACAACTGTACTCACACACGCCAATAGGATGATGAAATAAAGGAAATCAGAATAATACCGAAAAGAATCAGACAGCATCGTGCCAACTTTCTCCACGCCACAGAGTCCGGCTTAAGTCGATCCATTTCAGAGGAAATCTCTTCCGCCAAAGAAATATTAAAGGGGCACTACAACTCTCTGTGTGCGCCCAAAAGAATACCATTTGACTTCAAGCCAAATCATCACAGACGTTCACTTCACCAGTCTTCACTCTCTCTCCCAAATCCAATATCCTTAACGAAATTGAATCGTGAAAAAACTTCCAACGTTTCTTTCCAAAGGTGAGTCATTTTCTGTATACTTATATTGTACTGCCATCATTTTGCCAGTGAAAAAGCAGCGCCAGCTAAAAAATCGCAAGAGTCAACGAACATAGCGTATCATCACGAGCTCAATTAAGCATGATTAGCATTCGTTGAAGAAGTGTACCTATAAAAGGGAAGAGAGACAACGGTCGTTGCCTTTTATTAGCATTCTCAACAGTAATAATTTGTTTTCTCCCAGAGAGATGAACGTAGTAGTACTACATAATACTCGCAATAAAATGACATATGAGAAATATGCATATCGTGTTAGTCTGTAAATTCAAGTGGAGTAGCAGCAGCAGCATTGAACAAGTTCGTGAGCAACGAGCATTTCAACGCTCATAAACTGTGACATTAGATTTTCACTGCATTTGGCATGAAGCGTACGTAATGTCTACACACACATGCACACACACTCACACACTGACACACTACGAAAAAAGCTGGTATTCCTTCATGCATTATATTATTATCAGTTTCAAATAAACGTTTCACTTAATATCGCAATGTGTAAGTAGTGAGGTCGTTTGTTCGCACGATGATTACTTAGGGAGAGACGAGTGTAGAAAGAGAGGGAGAGAGCGCAGGCCAAGTTTTTCACGCCGATTCCACACAGGACTTCTTGATAGTCTTGCATAGCACTAAAAGTGATTTAGTTAAATATTTACTTTCCCAGTCATGACCAGCAAGAACAAGACTTTCTCTGTGCAGTCGTGACGCGTTCCTTATTCCTTTCCCCCTACTAAAAACACCTCACACTAATAAAATCCTAAATCCCACTCTCTTTCTACTCTCACGGCGTGCATTCACTAACTTTATCGTCAGTTTAGTTTCAGTTGATTGGTTGCAATTAAACGCTTCATGGGATCATTAGTTGTACGGTATCATCATCCGATAATTACGCTCGTCATATCGCGGGTGATGAGATCATCACTCTAACCAGCAGCTCCATTTACATGACTTCATGACTACGACCATTATTCCCACTTCGTTGTTTTGCCCCAAGTGGCAGTTGGACGAGTTCACCTTCTTACTAGTCCCATAAGGACTTAATTAATAGATTCAGTGAAACACTCTCAGATTCCTTTCATTTCCTGTCCAAAAGGTCTTGATGAGCTTTAGCGGCAGCTTTCCCCCATCTTAAATCTTATTATAACCGTATAAAATATATCCGGTGTCTCCCTTAACCGTGTACAGATTACTTCCATCCAACCAGTTACATCAGTGACTCCAGAAAAACTTTCTTCCGACAATATGAATGTAAGCAGAAGCAATACAGGCTGTAAACGGTACATAGGAGACTAGAAGACTATTTTTCCGAAAGAGATAAAGTCACTGTGTCTTGTCGTACGAAGCCATAAAGCCAGAGCAATATAATAGAATAGAACCTAACTACGTCATTAAGGAAGGCGGACATACTAAATATACCGTTTGTTTAGAGATGGGATTGAAAGAAGAAATCGTGAGTGGAAGGAATACGGAAATTGGGAAATTACTTTAGCATTATATATGCAATTCTACGATGGGAACTTGCTCTATTATATATTTAGAAAATTACTATTACAGGACCTGGGGGTACGCTAAATGTACGGGATTAATTGGTCCCCCGAGTAGGCATACGACGACCCCTGTATAAAACAAAATACACACATTTTTATTTCAGTACTGACTAAGTAGATCACCGGCTTTTGATCTGTGTGTATGGAACTATTTAGCTATATTGGAACAGCAGAAGTAGCGAGCATCAGCAGACAATATTTATTATGCAGATGCTTACTATGTATATATGTATTGGGAACTATGCGTTGCACCCTGACAAAGACAGACAACCTTTTGTTATGCGATCTGATGCGATGAGATGGATAGGCAATGAAATCAAACCGGCATTCTACGTTTCGTAGTCGTAAATCCGTTTGCCAATTGTACAACCAACACACTACTGTACCACTACAATTCTATACAGTACCAACATATATTTATGGAGTAGGTAGTATTTGCATGGAAATACTAATTCGGATTTATACACGCAGTACATACACAAACATAGATTTCTCTTCGTCATCCTGCACACAGTTTAGCAGTGGAGTTGAGTTCAAGGCGAAGAAAAAAATCTCATAGAGAAAAGTTTTTTAGTCGCCATCATCAGCATCCGTCTGTAACATCTGGTTTCCTTATAGTACATTCTTTTCTTTTTTTCCTCTGTGTGCTCCATAATATTGGTAGGGAAGTCCATACGGACTTCCCTACCCATCTTTTAGCTTATTGAGCACACCTAAAACATTTCAATGGAGGTACATTCACGAACAGTGCTAGGTGCACAGCAAAAAGAGAGAACTTACACGGTTCACACAATCAGTCAATGTGAACAGGCACACATAATATGTACACGTCAAAGGAGAGTTTCTTTCTACTTCTGGTGGTGTGCAATCGAAAAGTCAGATTTTGAGGAGAGTCGGCCACTTTATGGTTCGCGTCGATGTGGATTTAAGCTTTTCCCGTTTATTTGTACAAGATCATCGCATCTTCGCATTACGTTCTGTCATGTCATGTCGAGTCAAGAAATGCCGTTTTTGTCTTCTCTCCTTCTTGTTCTCTGTCTAAGTTCGCAAATGTTTGCAGTTATTCTTTACTTACTTAGGTTCGCTAAAGGTTGATAGGAGAGGGAATGGGTATTCTTTGTGCTCTCGTTCTTTATATTGTACATGACGAGTACAGCCTCAGCCTTCGTCGTCCCAACCTTCTACATCATCACTCATAGTAGTGCGAAACACAACACTTCCACTCTCGCTAATAATATGAAAGTTCTTTTTTTCTCTTCCTCCGGTGCTCCCACATTATGTACTGTATAGTATATGAATGTACACATTTGTACCAGTATGCGACTCGTGATTTAATATATATTACATTATATATTGGATATTGCTTGCCCTACATCATTATATTCCACTGTTTGTGCTTCGGCATCAGCGACAAGAATCGAAATACAAATATGTACACACAAGCTGCCTCTGGTAGACTCAATTTCATACTAGATTTTCAAGAACACCATTTCGGATGTCTACAGGGTGTGACACAGTGAATGATCGTATCACCACTCCACAGTGTAGAGCTTGTGTAAGCCAAGCTTTAACAGGGCAGGAAATGTGATAGGTAGAAAGTACAACAATGTACACACCTGGCGAGTACAAATGCATGCAACTAATTTTTATTAGAGCATGTCTGCCCGTGAACACACTCTGCACATTAAAATCAAGTAATTAAATCGGTTTCTTGATGTTAGCAGTGACCGATTTCGTCATTCAACGCCCTTCTTTAACTTTCTCCATCTTTTCACATTTACTTCAATAATACACATAGTATAGGAGAGAGTGCTGTAGGTTGGAACATTTTGCGCTTAAATAATTTCATAAATCAGGAAAAAGATTTTTA
>JABASC010004720.1:0-11373 GCA_019776185.1 Plutomurus gul | reverse complement strand
ATAATTTTTTGTTCCAGGAAATCAAATTCAGTCGCGATGAATTGGAAAGAGTTAATGGAGATCTTAGTATATCGCACTCCACCGATAAGCTGGATGAAAGCCGGTTAGTGATTTATTTCGTTGACACTTGTGTATATAACGTATATTGTAGTGGATAGATAATATGTAACGTATCCTTTTCATTGTATTTGCGTTGAATTTAGTTTGGCTAAAGAAAACGATGCTAGTCAATGGAAACAACAATCGGGTGGTTCTAATTTGTTTGGTGATAGGTTGCGTCGCGGTAAGAAATTTTTGATATTTTTCGTACGCCTATATAATGTGTATTAAAACAATAATCATGTATTAACAGCGATAAATACTTTTATTATTATTAGTTACTAACGAATTCTTACTGTATAAATACACACTGTAACGCCTGCGATTTATCTAGAAAATATTTTGCACTTCCTTTTTAAATTCACTAACACTGATTTCGTTTCTAATCAATCTATATTCAATGGGTTTAATTTGAGTTAATGCGTTGCATGCTGATTTTGAGGGACATTTTGCATGAATTTTATTTTGGTTTTGGTTTGGATTTGGAATTAACTACAGGGAGTGATCCTGGTTTCGTTCTAAAACCTTTACTCGTTGTTGAATCCCCTGATGGTAAGTAGATTTCAATGTGGGTTTTATCTGTGTTTTTGCTTTCCCATTTTGTGTGTCTCGTCATTTTGGTTTAAAAGTAAGACTACGTAGCTGAATTCTGTTTCTTTTTTCCGTTTCACAATTTTTATGTCAACGGTAATTGGTTTTCATAATTTCGTTTATGATTGCTTTTCGGTAACAATTTATTATTTTAGTTGTTTAGTGTCAATCAATTTCTTTTTTCATTTAAACAAATTGCAATGAAACTGTTAAGTGATATGCATGTGTCATTCTGTGTTTATTTCCGTTTTTTCCGTGCACCTCGTCAGAAGATAGTGAAACGGTGGTGGTATTGGTGTTGGATAATAATGAAAGTACTTTTCATTTGTATTACCGTCTCTTGTTGTAGATATAGTATTTATGTTGTGCTGGTGTAAACCCTACCCTATACAAATTTAGCTTACCATTTTATATTGAAATTAACAGTTGTGGCTAAACTTGATTTCGCTGCTAAAATATTTATTAGGTGAAGTCAAAAGAGCGGAAAGTTTCCGAATGGAAAACAAGAAGGCTAAAAGAACTCCGAGCTTTACGACACGACGACGTACCCAAAGCTTCCGCAAACTGAAGAAAATGGAGAATTTACAAGATTTACCTCCAGTGGAAATAGAAGGATTCTTGGAAAGAAAGCACGAATTGCAAAGTGGTGGCAAGAGGTAACATAGCCAATCCCACTCTTCTGTGAAGATTGGGTAGTCGAAATCAAAAGTTAAATTTTATCTACTTGACATTTCAGGGCTGCCGTTCGCTCTTGGAAACATTATTTAGTTGTTCTTTGTGGACAACTCGTGTGCTTCTTCAAGGATCGCGAGGATTTCGCTTCGAGCAAAGCTGGAACTTCGCCAATACTTATTTACCAAGCCAAATGCGAAAAGGCAAACGATTATACCAAGCGAAAACATGTGTTCAGGTATTTCTCATTCGCTTGGAATAATATTTTGATTTTGTTCGATCTAATTAATGACTTTGTGGAAAATTATGTTCAGACTGAAACCATCAGACGGCTCAGAATATTTGTTTGCTGCAGACTCCGAATCGGTAAGTGTTGGTTTTATTCAAGAAAGTGTACGCGCAAGTTGTACGAAATTGTGTTAGTAATAGTTTAGAAATAAGAGCACCACATTTAAAATCGTTAACAAATCTTGCCATTGCAGGTGATGGAGGATTGGGTGAAAAAAATTACATTCCACGCTCAGCTGCCTCCCAGTCAACAACTTACTAGCTATGATTCTCAACTGGTAAACACTGTTATTTCATAATAAAAACTATATTTTCCTTTAGAAATACATTTGTAAAACGTATCAGTTCAAAAGTACTTTAAAGGAGCCCAATTTTAATTTCTTCATTGGTCTTTGGTCTTGCAATACGTTAGTCTGAGCTGAAGTTTCATTGTATATTTATTGTATCACGATGAATTCCAACTGGTGAGCAAAAGATTTCCCGATGGGTAAACGTTGGCGTGTTAGTCAATTAAGCTACATTTCAAGTCCTTGTAGATGTATTACATATTTGTACAATTATCATCATCGACAATGTGCTTTTTTTAAGTACTTTAGTTTCTTACATGTTGTACAAGCTTATTTATTCTTTGGATTGCTAAGTTTTGTTTCATTTGCACTTATTTTTTCATTGATTTTGCTAACTTCAGCGTCTGGATGACAGTCAAGGTGGTAGTGGAGATGGAATAGAAGAACCTCAAAAAATCCGAGGTGTATCTATAACATCATCCTCGTCATTGTCTCCCTCATACGTACAGAGTGCGGAGCATGACGGTGACGCTAGTTCATCCTCTAGTGCTTCCCAAACTCCAAATACTCCTCGTCGTGCACTTGTCCAACCTCGATCTAGAGAACCTCTCTACGCTAATGTCGATGTGCTCAAGGTTTGCTTACTTATAGTCTAGATTCTACGAATTAACAAAAGCAAGCTGAAAATATTTGAAACATATTTATATAACGTTTACGTACAGTTATCATTTGCGTCACACTGCTCCCATACATAAATGGATGTAACATTCTTTTAGAAACAAAATTCAGGATAAAATATCTATTTTTCAATTAAAGGATACAATGAAACTTATTTAATTGATTTGTAAATGCTTTCAAGGTACCCTATTTGTGCTAATCTTGAATGCTTTTTGACAAGCCTTAGTTTAAAATTTAAAAGAACTTATAATTATTTTTATATCTTTAATGAAGTCTAACAGAGTTCCAATTGTGTCAATTAATTTCTGGAACATTATTGAAATGATATATTTGTGGATGCTTCTCATGCCACCGCCGTTAGTCAAATCAGAGAACGAAAATAATTACTAAAATTTTGCTTTTTCGTTTAAACAAGCAGCTCAGTATAGCCAATTTCTTTTGAATGTTATTATGTACGTGTACGTATTTGTGTTGTACAATGTTTTCATTTTGCTTTAAGTTTTCATTTGAAGCAGCTTATTTTGAATGTTTTGCTGTACTTTTTGTTTACTAAAAGAACGATCTTCAAAATTTTTTTAGTGTAAATATGTATGAGTAGCGTTTTATTATTCTAAATTAAGTTAAGCCAACACTCAAATTTACCGTACCGTATTCACAGATAATTTTTTCTGTTGTTGTATAGGACTCAGAGCCACGCGTGGTACAGAAACCTCCTATTCCACCACGATCTTCCAGCATTGACAACAGAAATTCGCGAGGAGAAGAAGGACTTTCTCCGAACGGATCTAATCGCAGCAGCCAGTCCGACATTCACAAACCACAAACACCGAAAGGATTTCAAAACGGAAATGGGCATGGAAATGTCGATGAACCCGATGGTCAATGGAAAAAGAGGCATTCCCTAGATAGAGGTAAGTATGGCTTTCTTTATCTGTGTGTACATGTTTTCAGTTCTGTACAGTTATAGTATTGGGGTTTACGGAGAAGTGGTATAGCGACAACTCACACAATAACCAAATGTGATTCGTAAAAAAGTTAATTTCTTTTAAAACCTACTCAATCACCGTTGGCATTACCTATATATGAGAATTCTCCTTTGTATTTTATACGAATCACCCTTGGTTGTTGTGCGAGTTGTCGTTATATTAATTCGCCGCGTACCATAGTATTGTGCTGGTATGATGTCAAGAAACAATTTAATAGTTGATTGTGTTATGCTTTGCTTTCTATGTGTGTGTTGTTTAATGCAATGTAACTGTTTGCTGTATTTGTCGTTGTGTCGTGTTTGCTGCATCAGTGGGACATCCACCTCCTTTGCCTGTGACTTGTCCCCCTGCGCACCTTCTTCCCTCTGGAATAAGACATTCGTATCCACATCCGCCTCACTCCGGTGGGCGACATTATAATGACATCGTGCATAATAACCCATACCATCATGGTTGGTTTCATTTTGCCTGTTATTTGCACATATTTGCATTTTTTTCTGTTTATCCTCACACCAATATTTATTTGTTTTGTAGTTAATTGTTTTTGATTGCTTCATTTTTTTGCCGTAATGCTAAACCCACTTTTTTATAAGGCTAAGTTTTATTTTTATGATTTTTAGTGTATACTGCACCGGGAGCCCCACAGTCCCGACAAGACATGAGGTCAAATAAAACAGCTTCTTTACCTCCAGGGTCAATGCCGCCAACTCACGGATCAGGCAGCGTGTCTGAACGAAGAAAGATGGCCTCGAACCTCGAAGGACATCGAAGAGGAAGTGAAAGCTCGTCGGAAAGCGATTCACCCACAACGCAGAGGGCCAAGGACAAAAAATCGAGTGGACTCATGGGACTTTTCCGACGAAAAAAGGCCACACAGCTGTAATATAATAATTAGTCGACCGAAACCCCATTACACATGATTCCAATACTGCATTACCTTTCCAAATATTTAATTTACTATTATCTAAATGAGTGTTGTGCGATATTGTAAGACTTGATTAATGCTAGGAGTAAGTACCATGTATAATAAATTTAATTGTTGTAAACTGTGTAATATTTACGAAAGTGTCAATGTCAACCATTCAAAACGATACGGTGTGTCGCCACATTGGTACAATAAAATAGAAACTTTTTGCTATCGCAAATTTGCCAAACAGAGTTGTGGTCCAAGAAAATGACTGGAAATGTAATAAACGAAATTCCTCCTTAAAGACAACGTAAATGTCGGTCCAAACGATAGCAATGTATATTTATAGTTACATTAAAGTTTTTCTACTATAAAAACTTTGTGAACACCATTTCAAAGCCTGTAATTCCCAAGTTTGCATTTTTGATGAAAGGTCACGAATATTGTACAACTCCAGTCTTATCCATAGAACATACATAATTAACTACAGTAAAATTCCCTAGATAGCAGTAATTTCGGTCCGAACGATTGAAATATTCGTGTAGCAAAACATAAAATATACGTGTAAATTATTAGTAAATGCTTCATTTGCTGTTTGTGGTGCAATATTTGTTTTCCTGTAAATATGTAGTTTGTAGTAGCTAAACTAATCAGGCTACATTAGTTAAATATTTAGTTAGTTGGCTAGGTACTAGGTACAAACGTGTTAATTACTACAATGTGTTAAAATATTACCTACAGGCTCCTGTGAGGCAACTAATAATTGTTAGAAAATACTTAAGGGTGCTTGTATTGTGAATGTAGACAATTTTAGACTACCTATGAAGGTAATAATATTGATTGATTGTACTGTACATACATGAAAAAAGTTGTTCGCATTTGTAATCAGTATAAGCATGGAAATTTGTAATATTTTGCTGTAGATTGATTCTCTCCTGATTTTTGATTGAGAAGTTATAAATTTGTAAGTAAGCTGTGTATCGGAAACAGAAACTTTACGTAACTAATTCCTTGTCAATATAAACGCGTTAATAGCTATTACAAGTTGTACGTATTTGTACAATTTCATTGTTTTTCCATGTAGACCATTGCATGCATTGTTGTACAGTGTACAGACATTGACAGTCATTTAAATTTCATTAAATCATAATTATTTGAATGCAGGAAAAAACGTCAATCAAACCTGTAGAAACGTATGTGTGGTATTTTGCCTCATAATTAATAAACGTTATTTTGCCTAAAGATCAAAAATGAAAAAGACTATTTTCTTGACTCTGCATCATGTCTTTATCTAAGCTCATACGTTATCATTGTCTCAAAAGAACCAAGTCTACTAGCATCAAAGCTAGCCGAGAAATCGCGATTTTTCAGGACCATAAAATGAACATTGTATGAGTTCCATCCAACCGTGTATTGGCTCGAAGTTGCCAAGTAGCAGGTTGGATCCTCCGTCTAGATGCAAGGTACAACATAATCATATATGAAAATTAGTATAATACCACATTGTCGTTACCCCCCGGCTGACCTAAATCCCCTGGGTCACAGGTCACGAAGATAATGTTGCCAAGTTTCATATCATTCGATTCCTCTCAAGAAAATGGTTCGATTAGGTTGGCATTTCAGACAAAATTGTCAATATGGTCACATAGTGTACCACCACGCCACGAGATTTCGATGATTCCATAATGCAATGCAATGCAAGCATTGTATTATAATTTGTCAATGATGTAATTCGTGCACATCGGTATTCCCCGCAATAGAGTGTGAAGACTGAATGACTGAAACTGAATTTTCTCTCACGATACTTTCATGATTGGGGCACTTTGATACAAACGCAATGAAATTCAAAGACACGAAGGGCCAATCAGTCGTTCGATTCATCTGTGTCCTAAATTCAAACAGTTGAAGCTTTGTCAAACTCAGTGGTGCGCACTGAATCGAATTTTGTATCAAAATTATAATTAAAATTTTGCTTGTAAACACAACGTTTGCGAAAAGTGGAGCGATATACAGCATTAATCACAAAGGTAATTGGTAATCAATGAAAGTTTGGTGAAATATTTTTTAAATCTACAAGAAGTCTTACAAATAATATTTGAAACTAAAATTCAATTTTGTGAAATAAATGAAACAATTGACAGCACTGTACCATTTAAATGTTTATAACTAAGATAAATCAGCATTCATTTTTATTGGATCGAGTAGAACCGGAGAATACACATTTATTCGTTGTGTCTGTGTGTATGTTATTTAAAGTTTGACATTTGAACCGGTATACAAATGCAACATAAAAGTAAAGCCTAAAAGTAATGTAATATGAAACCATGAAACGTAAATAGTAACACATACATGATTAATTAGTACGAATTGTTACAATGCTGATTACGGTTTCCTTTTCTAGTTGGATATCGGAAAAATTCTATCGTACGTTTGCCTTTCGTGCTATTCTTTTCACAGCCCGGATTATTAAACCACAGAAGAGAACAATAATTGGAATTGTCACAACATTTTGCTGCCAGTGAAGACGTTTTAATAGTAAAAACATCCGTGGACCCACAGCAAACACAAATATGGAAGCATACATCCAAATGGCTCGTAATGTCACTTTTAATTCTGTTTTACACAGCCACACACCCCAAGCCCTTAAGTTAGCATTATAAACCTGAGGTGCCTAGCTGTATAGCATGCTGTAATTTAAAAATTTTAAAAGAGTGCCAGGATGTCTAAGGGTGCTAAATCAAAAGATGTTAGGCTACAATAACAGACACTTACACTGCCTAAGCTCATTAGATGTAGCATGATTGGCCAAATTAGATTACATAATTAATTTACATGAAAGTAATTTGTAATTTCAGTGAATTTCATAGAATTTCAGAATTGTACACCTATGTAATCCAATCACAATCGTAATTTCAAACTTTCAATTTAGTAATTTGGAGTAATGTAATTGGGCCATCTAGGCGTGCTATTTAGTAAATAGACAAGTAAGTGTCTGCAATTGTGCAAGATATTCAGAAAGAAATTCCACGCCTTAGAACAGTAACGTTGTGTTTGGATGTAAAGTCGAAGTTATGAAATCAGTAGTTTGATGTTGTAATGTTGCCCTCATTATTTTACAAGAAAATCTTTAATAGATAATTCAAGATGTCAGTTTGAATACATATGTAATATAATATCTTACGAATTAGGTGGAACACCGGGCAAAGAGTTCATTGATAACTTGCCGAAATACGCGGATAGTTTTTCTCGACAGTCGTGGTCAAATTTGGAAGGAGCCCTTTCCCAATTGACGGAAGCGGCGCACACTCTGGGAGCATTAGGGATTCTAAATGCTAAGGGAAAGTCTCCCGAATTGTCGAACAACTTTGATTCTTTCATGGCTAGAGTTTCACTTTTTCTAACAAACGCGGATGGAAGTCAACTTCGATTGTGCCCGATCTTACGTAATGTGTTTTAATCATACTGTTTCAACGGACTTAATGTAGTGGCAGTAATGTTGAATGTACATTTGCATTAACCATACATGATACATTGTACATAATAATGGGTATCTATTTTTGGTATTCAGTGGTTGAAGTTTGTCAAATTATTGCGGACCATCTTTCCAAGAGGAGACAATCAATTAAGGGAATTAATTTGATGATAGCCGCCATAAGATCTTTGCAGGCAAATCCTCGTCAAATCACAAGTATACATGCGGTTCTCTTAGAATTGTGTCTCTCCTCTCATGCTCTAAAGTCTGCCTTGCCTTTCCTAGTTGACGACATCGACGATTTCACGTCAGAAGTAAGCTTTTATTTATTTTCTGCATTGTATTCTTTTTATTCAAGCGTGTGAAATAATGTTGATACATGCATTATTTTTATTAGCTAAGAGGAAGCGATTGCAAATCCCTACTTCTTTACTTCTACTACGGGGGAATGATATTTGCCAGTTTGAAAAAATTTAAGGAATCTATTTATTTCTTCGAAGCATGTATTCGGATTCCAGCTACAACTTTATCACATATAATGCTAGAGTCATACAAAAAATTTGTCCTTGTAAGTCTTATTCAAAATGGAGAAGTTCCACAACCTCCAAAAACAGCTGCCCAAGTTGTCAACAGGTAAGAACGTTACATTAATTCTTTTACGTATGTAATACAATATAAAATACAATTATACAGTGTATTACCATGTGTACTCTTAATTATCGTTAGACTTCTGAAGCCGATAGCACCAGCTTATTGTGATTTGACTCAAGCATTTTCGACACACAATCCCGTCGAACTGAATAATGTTATTACAAGACATCAAGAGGTTTTCCGACGGTTAGTGATAAATCTGTAATATCTAATTACTACATATTAATTTATGGTATCAATTCTCAATTCACGTTTATTTTAGTGACGGAAACTACGGCCTGGTAAAGCAAGTAAAGTCGGCCCAGACTAAAATCAATATTCAAAGACTGACGAAAACTTTTTTAACCTTGAGCTTGGCAGATGTTGCATCTATCGTTCAACTTCCTGGTGGCGCTCAACAGGCCGAAAGCTACATTTTATCAATGGTAGTACTCTTTAGTATATTTGTGAAAACATACAACTAAAATTCAGTACTTAACCTTTGGGCACATTCGCAGATAAATGAAGCCGAAATCTACGCTAAAATTAACCAAAAGGATGGCATGGTGGTTTTTCTTGACAGTAAAGAAAAATATGATTCTCCTCATATGATGCAAAAAATCGAAAATCAGGTGAGCAATAATGCATTCAATAATACGATATATTCTATAGTATATTCTTGTTTTTCTGTATATTTAAATTGAATAAATTTATTTATTTATTTAGATTGAAGTTTGTATCGAATTAAATAAACGTTTGGCAGATATGAATGAGCGATTAGCGAAAAATCCTGATTATATCTCTAAAGTTGTTCTCGCTAACGAAGACGAGGGCATTTCTTCATCGAAAATGCCTTCATTCAATATGTAAAATATATCTTTATGATTTACATCTTTTATCAGATAGATACTTGTATACTCTTCAAATAATAAATACGAATAATAAACTACTAATCAAGATGTTTGCGTCTATGTAATTCGCGTTCCTAATTTACAAATGGAGTACAAAAATTAGCAATTGTACGCCATTGTTTATTGTAAGTAAATCTGAAAAACATGACATTGTATAATTTGTAAAACCATATTTTGGAAAACGTTTAAAAAGCCAAAGTGATAAGACCCACACATGTATGTGTAACTCTTGAGACTTCTGTTTCATATAACAATATAATGTATTTCGGGTACATTTAAGGAAATAGAAGTATGCCTTACTTTTAATTTCTGTGCTATTCTCATTATATAGGTAAAAATGTATGCAAAATCGCAACTTTTTGTACGATTTTCGCATTTAAAAGCAGTAAAAAATTAACTGTCATCTTGTGCTCCCGGAAGTCAAATAATTTCAAAGGCGCAACTAGACTGTATCAGTGGAACAGTCTGTATCCATACAACACAGTGCTGTCAAAATGTCATGGTTCGAGTTCCAACTGTATTCTGGCTCCTAGTTTCCGCAAAAGTGAGCATAAACTTTTGGGGGGGAATTCTCGCTATCAGCTTATTTGCGCTCAAAATAGCTTTCACTGTTTCTATGGGAGTAATTTTTATAGTTTCCTCCTGCAAGGTATTCATAACAGAGTCACTTGGAGAGTCACAGAAATAACAACTATCTCAGCATTTATGACGAAATTCGCTTTTTATAACCGAATAATAATTGTTTTGCTAAGTGGTCTGTGACCTCAGAGAGTATCGTTCGGTCTTGCTCGACTAGCTTGGTAAGATTCTTTTCGGTTTCGATGTATAATTAGAAATTAAATGTTTTCCCAAGCTTTCTAGCATCCTTGCCCGATAAGTCCTGATAGTTGATAATCTTCACTAAAGTTTACAGAATTGACGAAAACTCCCAAGTCGGTGCATCAACAATGAAACACTCAACCCTATTTCAAATCACTACTTTGGCAATTTTCCTGTTGGGGTTTTCGACACACGGGACAAGTGGATTTGGGACCTTGGCTTTTTTAGGAGGAGTATTCTTATATTCAGGGAGTACAACGTACTGTTTTCGTTCTACTCCAACCATCTCGCCTAGAATAGTGAGATTCATCGTTGAAGCCAATCCACGGGACGCCTGTACAGGTGTGAGCCCCCCGCCCCCAAAGGAGCAAATCGGTTCCTTGTATTTAAATGAGACGAAGAACAGATCTGTGTATTGGATTTTGCTTGCAACCTGGAATAATCTTAACGACTCGTGTGGTCTGCTCCGTAAAGCTAAGAATGCACAAAACGTTGGCTATTCGGCGATTATAATTCAACATGTGTCCACTCCAGGAGAAATTTCTATCAACTATTCATACCCAGTCTCCTACCCGTGTAATGTAGAAAAGTTGGATGGAATTTCACTGGGAGAAAATTACACATTCAAGGAATATTCATTAAAGTTTGATGGAAAGGGTAAACTAATAAGTGACCCTTTTGGTTTATCTGAAACTGAAACCACTATCCCAAAGACGCCAGCAATAAAAGCAATAGTAATAGCAGGCTTGATGAGTTTGCCAATTATGGCTGGTATTATTTTCCTCTGTTTGTTGGTTGGTTGGTGCAAATACGTAGCCTCCACCGGACGTTTTATTAAGGAAGGGATATGTTCATTTGGAGCTTTTATAATAGAAGGAATACGATGGGTGGGGTTTGCTCTGACTCGTGCGATTGCTACCGTATTTTCGCAGTTTGGAGAGATTTGCAAAAACCTTTCGACAAAAATTCGACAACAAAGACAAAAGAGAAGTGTTGCATCACAGATTGAAAACCTTCCTACAAAATTGTGGAC
>JABASC010004719.1:0-11374 GCA_019776185.1 Plutomurus gul | reverse complement strand
CCATCTTATTACAGATTATACAGAATTTAATTCTGCGTTCAATGATATAAATTTCAAAGGAATCCATTGATCTGTTCGTGAGATATTTGGATAATGCTAGTGAATGTCGCACTCCCAGTCAGGCCAATTGGCGGCGTCGCACTGTGGGGCGCTGACATATATACGTTGCCAGAAACGAGGAAAGCGTTTTTCTGTCAGGAGGTATCACTACAATTTCAATCCTCTCACGATTCTTACACGATACTCTGTTTACATAGTGGAAAATCATTTTGAATAATAGGCATGGGACTATTGAGAATTAAATTACTATATGTACAAATGTACGAATCTTGAAATATTAAAGAATAAATACGATAAATGAGTTGGTAAGCAAAATAGGAATTAGTGAAGGATTTTAGCGCTAAACGAGCTTCTCTTTCAATTATAAATGTCTGGATAGGAACATGCGTGGTTATTTTATTTGTCGATCAAGCGATAGCATACATATTAATTATAGTGGGAAATTGGTATACATAAAACGATTGTAGAATTTGTGTGGTGTATATACTTGACCGGAAGTAAAACTGAATACATTAAAAATTTAGCAAACAGAGTACAAGTTCATTTAGAAATAATGTTTGGCTGATTTTCTTTTACCCGGAACAGACAACGAGTGGGAGTACATATTTATTTGTGGCTCGATAAACGATGGATTCAGTAAGAGTAAGTGATGATAATATTAGAAAGATTGCAAAGCTCTAGGTTTTAACTGGATCGACAAATCAATAATTCATTGTCGAGAAAGGAATCATGGGGAAGCCTCAATGCGTACATACATTAGTGGAGAAACGAGAAGCACATATTGGTCGTTTGGCTAAAATTGACGTTTTAATGGTAACAATCTTCGTTGAACATCAGATGTGCATGTACTGGGACACGACTACGTACACCCAATTTGCAATGCTCTTCCGACCATAGCTGACTCGAAAACACTGACGAAGAAAGATTCAATGCAGAAACGTCCAAAACATTTACACAAACGAGTCTGATCGGTAATATGCCAAATGGTATCAATACCGACGCTGTGGTGCGTACAAAATCGTCAGTACATCCTTAATATACACGATTTACTTGACTTTGTAGTCAGTTATAGTCAGTTAGCGTTGGTGCCTATATTAAATACTTACAGAGTCATAAATAACGAATAGAATTATGGGTCTACAGGGTGATCAGAAAATCTGACTTTATTGCTTTTACAGAGAAATCTCATATAAAAGTGAAAGATTTTTAGAAAGAGAATTTAAACGAGAGTAAATTGCAAATAATTAATGCACAACTTTCATGCTTTGAATGCCAATTTTGATTGTACATTGAAATTCTTAATTTGAATTCATTTCGTTACTGCGGATTAATTTTTATAGGTTTGTGGTATTACCGTAAAATTTTCGATTTCAGATTTTGAGTGCTACGTGCAATGTTGATGAAGGTTTTATAAATTTAAATCGAATAGGAAACCAAAATGATATATTAGGTTTCTTTTCTGCATTCGATTTCAAATGTAATTGTGCACATATCAGTGGGTCTTGAGTGTAAAGAGTGAAAGTAAGTGGAAAGTGTAAGCGTCAACTGGGAGAAAGTGGCAGCCGTTATCAACGGTTGTTATCATCTCGTATATATTTCAATGTGATGCGAGTAGAACCTTCTGGAGAACGAGCTCACTGGATATACGTATCTCCAGTTACAGAAACAGGTGCTTTTTTACTTGTGTGAATAGTGAACGTACACGAATACTGGATCTATTGTATGTTTACCATGTACTTAGAATGTACCCTTGCTGCTGCTGCTCTATTATTGTAACGGCAACAAGCACGTTTCGTATTTATATTTCAGTCACTACGCATTCAGAGAATTCATTGTGGTAGCTTTTGTATTCAAATATATAAACGTTTCTCAATCCCCAAAATAAGCAGACGATTTAATATATGAGCCGTTGATATTCAATAACAATTTGTTTGATTCTTTGTTAAGTTGTGGTTTTGTGCGCGTCTCCTCCAAAAATCCGAGAAATATTGCTGGCAGCTGAGGAGCTGAAGATGGTCGAAAGTGGGGAATACGTTTTCTTCAATGTTGAGCTGTTTACCAAGTAAGATTTTTGTCTCCTTCCATTATTTGCTGTTTTATTTATTCTTCGGCGGTAGATTAGTGTACCACAGGCGATAGTATTTGAACTGGGCGCTCTGTCGAGTGTCCTCTTGCCTTGAAATATGGGAAGTGGGAAACTGAATGTGTCTGCCGTCATTTATTCTCAAGAAACAAACAAAGGAGTGCTGCTATTTAAACAGTCGTCGACAGTCGACACTGAAACAATAAGTGAATACCCGTTGTCTGTTCCCACGGAGCAATATTATCCTCCCAGTCATAAATAATTCACTCATCAGCAGGAGATGATGCTGCATCCGAAACGAGAGCGGATTCGTCGTCCCCGACTCCATGACAATGTTGACAGAGTTAATAATATATAGAAGGGAATATGGTGACTGCAGTGGCACGTACTATTTAGACATGTTGAATTTCCCTTTGAGTACTGACTACTGACTGAATGAAATAAGGAATGAGATTGAATGACAAGTTAATGAAGTAAGTGAAATGAAGAATGCGGCAGTCAGTTGAGAATAAAAAATTCCTTTGTTTTTTTTCCTATTCTGCGGTTGACTTGGAGCGCAGTTTGAAAAAGGACTACAAACCCTGGTACAACAAGTCAGACACGATTGAAAACAATGAGCGGGCCAAAATTGCGTACGAGGCCCTGCTCACGGTGACTGTCAGACCTCCACCCGACAGCGAAGATTACAATACATTCGATCGAGATGTCAAAGATAAGGCCCTCAGTAACTTCAACTTTTCATTCGGCGAGGAGCCGGTCAATCCATTTGTGACAGCGTTTTATGACGCCGTTCTGCTGTATGCCACGGCCCTAAATAAAACACTGGCTGATAATGGATCCATTTCAGATGGCGCCGATATCACACGCAGGATGTGGAACACAACCTTTCAAGGTAATCTTCATTCTGCACATTTCCCTTTTTTATCTAATCTCTAGAGTTTTTGCATGCAAATATCCCCATTTCTTCAATTACTTTGAAATCTCGCAGAGTGCTGCACGATCTGAGCCGCTCAAGTCATAAAAAATTCTTGCTCGCATGAAAATTTCTCTTTCTACAATCCTAACACCTAATAAACTATAAACTTCTAGTCCATGAAACACCTTAGCTGTTCTGTAGCTAAACCCCGTTATGTCTCCCCCCAACCTTGATGGGTGCATTCTAACATCATATTCCATCTTTTCAATGCTACCATCAATTCCAGTACAAAGAAGACTGGGAAAACTGTATTTCCAGTAGCGGAGCAGTCTTTTCTCATTTCTATATTGCTTCCCTTTCAAGAATTCGCCCTATTTTTAGCTTTTATGTACTTTAGTATCATCGTCTTGAAAGCTGATAATATTATTTACTGAACACGAAAGAAGGCGTAAATGGGTAATGGGTGGCGGCTACAGAAATTTCTCCCCTATTTAGAATTATATACGTAGTACGTTTAATACTAAATAAAAGAGCATTGTGTTGACTTTACTGAGCTGGTGAGAGAATGAACGAGATTATATTGTGCTAAGTGGGGTATTACTATCAAGTGGATTTGGTTGCTGGCTTTACATAATGTGTGTATTTCTCATGTCTCTCACTACTCATTGTTAGTGTTAGCTGAGAATTGTCCTCTGTCTCGAAACAAAGAATATTATTAATTTCAGTCGCAATCGCAATCTTGAATAGCTGAGTTTGCTAACATAACAATCACAATGTACTATTTACTTTACGAGGGATTCTGTATGGACCACAAACACTCGAGAAGGTGAATGGGGAATTAAGTGTTTGAGGAAATTGCATTCAAGTGTACAGTAAATGTACTATTCTACAGATTTATTTGATTAAATAATGATTCTGCACTCTACTATTTATTTACCAGCGTTATTTCCAATGTGCGACTAGAATTATCTTTGCTGGAATACACTTATATTGACATACATCATTATATGGGAGACTTAGGCTGACTATGTATCCGCTTGCTAGGAAATCATCATGGTAATGTATACTGAGTGTCCACGGCCAGTGACAGACTTTAGCGGACATTTTGTCACAGGTATCCCATAATATGATAATATCGCGTTCCCCCAAGCCAGGCTGACACATTGCACAGAAAATTGATGTAACTACCATTCAACGGACCACCAAATTCTGCACAGAATGAGTTTTTGCAAAATCCTGTCAGTATGCTTTTGGTGGGACGTTTTTCATCACCTTTCACCTTTACTTAACAAAAAAAAGAAATATGACTATGCACTTTCACTATAAGAACACTCGAAAAAGTGCTCGGAAGGTATTCATCCATGTTATCGGGTTATCTATCAAAAAGTATTCTCTGGACTGGTGCCAATACTGCCAATGTTAAAAATTCCAATATTCTATCTTCATGTCCTATCCCACCCTCCAAATTCATCGGGCTTTTGCATTGCATCCAATCTCAACTTTATCTTTTTGTCATTGACGTTTTGTGAAATAAATCATATGTATATCTCAGAGTATAATGAGTGAGACAGAGTACATATTGTACACATTTTTGCAAAGGAAACGTTCAATTCTAATATTGGGTAGGAAAAATGGGTAGTTTTTGGAACTTCAATGCACAAGGCCAACAGGATACTGCAAAAAAACTCACTACTTGCTGCATTTAATGTTTTTTTAAACCTTACCTGGCACATTATGGCCTTTTCCATTCTTTTTGGATATTTTAACTACATTCTCGTCTAAATGGCAAACACATGTTGATGACAACGCAAAGTATTTAAACGTGCAGAGGAGGTCACGTTGACAAAAGTGGGCCCTTTGAGTATTGCTAGGAGATATGTAAATGAACACTTCAGACTTAATTTGGTCAAAGAATGTGGAAGCCTTTATCCAGAAATTTATGAAAAAGTTACCCATTCACACCAATGCTATATTTAATTATCAAAATTGAATGAATCCAAAACGGTAAGTAAGTCCGATCAAAGAAATGCCCTACTCAACCTTGTTCTCCGTGACCTCCAACTTCCTCTACCCGATTAAATACTTTGAGTTGTCATTAATATGTGTTTGCCACTCACAGGGAAATGTAGTTACGTCCAAAAAGAACGGCAAAGTTCGCACGTGGAATATTATATTACTGTGTGGGTTGGCATATGTTGGGGATAAATAGGAGATATCCATCTTACATCCATTTCTGAAATGAAGATCGCTTTACAGCTATTTGGATCGAACTCTGCAATTGAGTTATTGAGACTACAACAGAATGGCCACAGTTATGTTATGTCGGCTTGAGAAATTTTGGACGATTTACCATGTATAGTATACAGTGGTAGATGGAGGTGATAGAGGAAGGGATAGGCAAGCCACACCACACTCACAGCACAGTCTGGGTCCTGGATCGTGTACAATAGCTTTTCCTCTCAATTGCCCATGTATTTGCCATTATACTTCATTTGTTGCACATTTTGATGTTTCAGGTATTACTGGGAGCGTAAGCATAGATCCGAACGGTGACAGGAACGCGGACTACTCTCTACTGGATATGGATCGGCAGACGGGTGCTTTCCACGTAAGCTCAATTCGGTTTCGAATGCTGAGAGTGAAGAACATGTACACAGTATCAATGCTGTGCATTATAAATAAAGATAAATGCTTTGAAATTACAAGCAGACCAAATGAAGCTGTTTTGGTGGCCGTATATACATAGCCTCCTTTTCGGTGAAGTGTTGAGCGATGAGAGAGTGGAATTTACTGGCGGGTGTGCGAGTCTCTCTCATTAGCTGATTCCACCTCAGTGGGTCACAGCCTTTCTGAATTCAGTCGCTGAGGCGAGGATTGAGTACCTACTGCTATTGTGTGTTTAGGATTCGCTAGTCACAAGAACACTAATACGCATTAAGCAGATAGCGAAAACCACTGTACTCATTTCTGGCTCAGTTGCTGAAAGAGTGCGGCCCATAGATAGCTTAGACGAGTTAATGAACATAATAATGTGCGAACGGAAACTTATTTCTCTTATTTGTGCGGAAACCAAAATGTATAATTTAACTCTGCTCTCGCCAAACTAAACACAATGTGCCCAAGTCTATTTTCACAGAATAATGTGCAAATTCAAAGGCTCGTCATCTCCGATTGCTTCAAAGGACATTGGAGCATTTGTAGAATCCTAATGTCTCTAGCCACTGGAGCAGCCTGTCGTTTCGCTACACGCCAAATGAAACCTATTAAAGCGTGCCTAATATTTATTATTTCATAACAACGTCTGAAATGGACGACTCTGATTTGATTATTCTATATTTGAGCGCGAATACACTAAAAAAGGTGTCAATCCACGACAATTTTATTTTCTCAGTACAAAAGGTCGCTTGGCTGGAAACGCTTTGATCTGATTTTAGATCTAAGTCAATAAAAACAATAAAAACAGCTGTTGAATCGAGTTTGTTTGAATTATTCATGAGAGTTCATGTACATAAAACTCCCATTGCGTCTACATACAACGAAATTGTTATCCTCTAGGTTGTCGCTCACTACTCGGGCAAGGAAAAGTCAATTATGAATGTATATGGCAAAAAAATCCATTGGGCTGGAAGAATGGATGATACATGGCCGCCGGATACACCGAAATGTGGTTTTGATGGCTCTGGTTGTCCAAGTGAGATTTACATATTTTCTCCTAATATTTATTATAAAAGTCATGGGAAATATTCATATCTCCCACCATTCACAGTATATAATGTGTAGACGAATTATTTTCATTGGGTATTCATCTAGATACTGTTTTGATATAGACCTAATATACTATGATTTTAAAGTTTCTCTGTGCCAAATAAAACTGTATATAATATGTACATATATTTAGTTTTGCATCAAAGGTCATTGTTTTTACTTTTAGTTCAGTGAACTCGTTTTTTGTTCTTTTCAGCGATGCCGCGCTACGTAATTGTGGTGATTGTGCTTAGCTCTGCCCTCGTCATCATGCTCATCAGTTTCTTTTTCATCTATAGGTATGTAAAAAAATGAATTTATTATACGATAAAACATTAATTCATATTAGAAACAAATATTACTTGTCCAATTCCACTGTCCTGTTACCAGAGAGTAGTGCTGTGTAGACTCGACCCGTGCAATTCAAAAGTGTAAAAACACCACGGGTAAATATCGTAGCAATGGTGGAGGCTCTTGATTCAGTAGGTTGCATTGCAGCAGGTTTTAGGCTTCAGCATTTTAAAATAGGTAGGTGGAATTTCCCCTACGCGTTAGTCTGGGAAAGCATGGTGTGTACATGTTGCTGCTTTCACTTTCTTACTCCGATAAAGGACGTATGGAAAATTGGGTGAATACTCGCTAATTCTATTTCAATTTGTTTGCGCGATTGCTACCATTTTCAATCTCGTGTATTGATAAATGCAATGCAATATATTAGTACCTCCTACATATTTAGCGAAAATTGATTAAGTTTGACATTAGTCTTTAAGTGGAATATATTTTATCGCTTATCCCATAACATGTCCTAAAGGCGTTTGCGGACTCCACGCTTGTGCAGATTTAGTGCGAATAATTTTTATGGGAATTTGAACCTTTAATCCCACCAAATTAAAGAGATTAAAAGTTATCTTAATCAAAGGGAGTTCTGCAATGTAAACTTGACTGATTATAAGTGTAGAATACTGTGAATACGACTGAATATATCTCATATCGCTCAAATTTTATTCAGCCTACACATATTACATAAACAAGTGTAATTGCTAGTTAAAAGTTTAGATGAACTACCAATTAGCAGTTTTATGCAACTTTCACCACAAAGTCCCACGCTGTTGGATATAAACCCTAGTTTCAGGATCTCGTTACAGAAACTATAACGTATGTTACTGCCAATGTTGAAAGTTTAGTGAGGTCATTGCAGTGCACTTTCTCAGTGTTGCACATTAAATATTGGAATATTTTTTCAAATATCCTTCTGCAATGAACTTTTACTAGTACTGCGCTTTTGTACGCTATATTGCACAGGGTAACAGCAAGACCTTTAAATGAATTTGTTTCAAGTTGAGTTCTCACACACGAAATGCTTATATACCCAGGATGTCCGAAAATTTACTACATCTACTACGTTGGATTAAATAGCTGGATCCAATGTGAGCAATTCAGAATTTGTCTTCATTCTGCAGTTAAAGAATAAGGAATCTTATTTTTTAGCATTTTACTAAATTTCATGTAAGTCTACTAATTTTTTATGATCTCCATGTTAATTGGGTTAGCATGCTGTAATTGTAAGCTCGAATCTCAATCCTCCAAAAATAGCAAAAATAAATAGCACACTGTAAAATAAACAACATATTTCATGCTGATTCAGCATGTTTGATCCTACTCTTGTCCAAAACTCAGGAAAAAAGCTTTTCAAAAACACCCTGTGACACTACATTTGAATTGATGAAGAATGAAGGTGTTTTGTTTTGTCCAACATTGAGAGATAGTGATAGTCTACTTTACTTGATATGCATCTCTTATTCTTCCATAAGTAGAGCGACCATGTATAGCTGCATATATAAAATTATGTATAAATGCTTAAAATTTCTTTCGGTTTGTAGTGCACGAGTTCTCTGTATACAAAATGCAATTCACATTGGGATAATATACATAGTAGAATATAATTGTGACGGCATGTGCCAAATGTGCTTATAGAGCATGAACACGTCCGATGATAAAATTCCTACTTAATTTCCAGACAGACAGACTGTATGAATGGCTACAAGGGATTCCCTAATACGTGATATGAGCGGTTGGTAGCTTTTTTTGCCGCAAGCATTACAGTTAATGTTATTTATTATACAGCCCGTGTACTTCTGAATGCACAGTGAAAGTACATGGGTTTCACGTAGCCACTTTGATAAGCGTCTCTTTTATTCTATTCTCACTTTACTTCCACGAAGAAACATTAGTTTGAAGTGAGCCGCCCAGACAACGTTGTCATAAATTAATGCACGTTTCAAGAGCGAGATTAATTTTTTCTGAAGAAGTCGCAGAACTAAATTAAAAAGTATTTTCTCCCCGAGTGGCTACACCTTCTTCTACACAAAGTCAGGTACTCTGTAGTATAGTAGTGATAGGAGTATACGGTGTTGTCTCTCGCTTGGCTCAATGTGACAGAAAGACTAGTGAAAATGATACTGTGTGCGACACAAAACTCTTGTCGTTTACTTGTCCCTTTAGTGGAGACGGTTGTGGGCGAACGACGTACACAGCATTCACGAAGTATGGAGATTATATTATTATGCTGGTTTTTCGACGGAGGATCACCCCGATCCATCCGACAAAACTTAATACAAGTCGGAAATGTGATCCTGTAGAGAAGAGCACTCAGAGAAATGATTATGAGAGTTAACAAACTACAAGTCGAGCGGATACATGCATATAAATGTATCCTAGTACCGTTTTTAGACTTTTTCAACGAGGTGAAAGCATCTATATAATCCATGGTAAAAGTGCGATAACATATAAGTATTGCAGGAAATGAACTCAGGTAGATTTCGATGACATGACAGCAGCAGCCTGCATACGCAGAGAGAAAGAGAGAGAGAGAGAGAAGCTTACCGGTTTGAAAATCCTATTCTGCTCCCTGTCGCTCTACCTCTATATATTATTATATAGTAGGTATCATGTAGGACATGTTGGGATGCCGTATGAATGTATTAGCACGAGGTTGGTATTGTTGAGGAAGAGAATCGAGCTGGGTAGCTGGCTGGCTGGCTGGCTGGCTCCTAGTGGTTAAGAAGAGACGCGAACGTTTTACAATTGGATAGGACAGTTCCCTTTTGTACAGAATGACTTAGAGACATCGAAAAGATGTCATTGTGCCAGGGAATAGGAGAATATTCATAATTGTGCATTTGGATTTTGTTGAATAGGAACGAGCGATCTCGACACTATCGAGAAATAGTTGCTTTGCGAGCACAGCTTGTAGTCTACGAAGAAGAACAACAACAGAAGAGTGGGTCGTGAATGGAAATCGTTGAAATAGTAAGATGAGCATTCTCTTTGCTGTTCCCTACAGTCTTCTTTTGTAATGCTTCATCTGGAGAATGAAATGTACAACTTACATACACATCTCTGTCCTATGTATATCTATATCCGTTCATTGTTCACAGTATTACTGTTGAAAAGCATCATGTCCATGCATGTACTACTCGCCCACTTTCTGTACAGGGCCCCCACATGCTATTATTGTAACGATGTATTCAATGTACATGTGCCACAAGTATTATCTATTATTTATTACTACATTGATATTGTCTGCATTGGAGCTGAGGAGATTTCAGTACTGTTTGTGAAAACTTAGCTCACACATCTTTTTTTTAAAACTCTACAGCTTATCTGGTTGCATATTGTGTGGGATGGAGGGGGAGTTGAGCATCTATTGTTTTGTTTCGGATGAAATTATCTATCATATGGACTACTAAAGTCACCAAGCTCCAATTTCTCGTGTTGAGCCTAGGTATATAAATATATGAGATATGATGTTATTGTTTGTATGCTAAATGTTAATTCTTCGGTTGAATATTAACAGGTGGAGTAAGCAACTTGGCAACCTGTTAGCATACTGATTTAGGATACGACGATAATAGGAGAAATATTAGATTTGTGCTTGCATCAAATAGAGTCATTACATGTCACATGTTGGTAGAGTAGTTAATAATGCCATAGTATACTGGCAGATTCATAATGTATGTAATCATTAAAAATTAATAAAGCCATACGGTATTACAAGCATATGTCAATTTGATTTATTACTGTTTTCCAAAATCAAAATACTCCATGAGACACATCATCTTAAATTTGTAAATCGATATTATTACCAACCCAACAGATCCGACACAATTGACATACTTGTCTTGTGTATTGTCCCCTGTCCAATCCGACACCAAATGCAAATTATGATTTCCAGGTTTTTTATTCTTGAAAATAGCATATTGTAGGAACAATTTAGATATGCCTTTTATTGAGTGAACAGTCAAGGTGAGTTCATACATTCATTCAAGTAATGTGACATTTTTAATGTAATCTTACATTATTCTACTAACGGTTGACTAACAGAGTGCTAATTCTTCTAATAATAGTTTCAATTGTTTTGCCTTTATTTTTTAGTGTCGAAAGTACCAAAAAAACCTTCACTGTAAAACTGTTATCTATTTTGTATCTTAATACTTGACGTGATTTCGAGTTTAAGAAGGAGTCGTTGCTATACCTATCCTTGCCTATCCTAGCCATGTTAAACGGACCAT
>JABASC010004718.1:0-11374 GCA_019776185.1 Plutomurus gul | reverse complement strand
CCTTACTGTCATTCACCTTTTAAGATAAGATACAAATTAACTTGACCGAGTGAATTTAAGCTAAGAATATTGTATGACAAAGACGATTCCAATTGTGTGTCTTGCCGTGTACACATCTCTTTCTTGCTGCTGAAACAAAGGACACTGCAGACAAATACCACCTCTGTCTAAACTATTTGCAGTTAATCTGGCATATCAGTTTGCCCATCAAGTCCATACAGCATATTCTGTAGTAAGAAGCATTTACCACATTACCCGTCTTCATAATTTTACACAAATTTAAGTCACGTTTTCTCCAACACTGGTTCATGGTATCAGGGTAAAACCATCTGGTCCTTCCCCGTCTTCTCTTGAGCAGCCAGCGGGTTCTTTCAGGGATGGCACAATGGCGAGACGACCTCCCGACACTTCGCTTGCAAGCAAGACCGTGGTATCCTCGACATGACACTTGTGCTCCGCAGGGGGCTGACAAATGTCGCAGCCCAGGCGGAGATCTGAAACGCTTCATCGTGAAAGAGTCCCCAATGGGGGAGAGGATTTAGCCATACGCCAGACCCAGAGTCAAAAGCTGAGATGAGTAGAGCTGAGATGCTGACTCTTACAGTGTATTACCCCCTAAATGATTACCTTATAATAATAAAAATAACTGAATTTAAAAGTTATTAAATGTCTTTTCGTGTGATTAATACAATAATAATGCGAATTTGGTGTTCCGACGAATAACACCTGTGTTCTGACGAATAACACCTGTGTTCCGACGAATAACACCTGTGTTCCGACGAATAACACATGTGTTCCGACTAATAACACTTATGTTCTGACGAATAATGCCTGTGTTCCGACGAATTCCACCTGTGTCCCGGGGCGAATTGCCCGTGAACCCCTTTACCAAATGCCATGAAATCTTATTTATTTATTCTGACCTGCGAAATTAGGCAAATCGCCCAAGACTGGGAATGACTGCCTCGATAACAGGTTTACGAAAATTGCCTATGGCATATTTAATCTGGTTGGTTGTGACCTGACTTAATGTAACAATGTAGATTTACCACCACCAGATAGGGCTTTGATGTTATACAATGGAAAGTGGGGTAAATATATTCATTTATAGTAGGTTGAGGAAATATCTAAGCTGGATAATATCGGTTGACTTCCTAAGTAACTGCGTCGCATTATTAGTTGTCACCCGCCAGGTTTCGACAAAGGATAATAGGCGTTCATTAGAGAATTGATAAGAATTGGCATCACCCGGGATACACTACAATCTAATATTGCACCAAATGTCTATACTAGAACAAGTTAAATAGATTCATATACTTTATACATTAAGGGTGGGTTCGAATCCTAGCAACTGAGACAAAAAATTCAAATTTTTAATTGAATACTGGTTTAGGGAAATACATGTAAATGAAGTGACACTGTTTTCAAATTGGCAGTACTCAGGTTTGCAAATTTTTTACGAAATGAGGACTTTTCCATCAAAATTATGTACATTTTATCTGTCGTTAGTAGTAATTCCAGCATAGGTATTTTCTTAGTATTCATGCATCAGCATTTCTAAAGTGGAAGGTTTCTCCCATTCACTCAACATTGAGTGACACCTTAAATGGCTGCAGCTTTTGTTTGAAAATTTTCTCGGGATTGATTTTTTCCCCAGACATACATAAATATTTGCTCGTTTGAATGGAATTCAAACAAAAGTAGTGTATTTTCTCTCCTTTTGCACAATCATAATTTTTAAATTAAAAGCATGCAATTTTTGCCTTGTTACTACGTAACGTGGGCAGTACCGTCTTCAAACCAATGTGAAATTGCACAATCAATGTTCATTTAATGCACCAACTAATGGTGCTAGGGATATGTAGGTGTATAAACAGTTGGGTTTGAACCCCCCCTTAAGATACAGCATTCGTATTTGGCTGATTAATAAAGGGTAAAAACATCAGAAAGCACAAAATTTCTTCACAGATAGTAATATGAACTCGTCTGTAAGTTGTAGGTGCTGATGCAATTTCCTCTTGTTCCATATTGGTTGAATTGCCGTGTCACTTACTCACAGCACAGCTCTTTCGTGCTTACTCAAATTACAAACTTTCATATGTATCCAAGTAGGCGGACAGCTTCTTAGCGGTTCGTATACTCCGCAAATTATTTCCCAAGGAACAAAAACATCTTCCTCGTTACATTGGAACCCTAATATACTAATAGCTCTATGCATTGGAAGGAAGAAGTAACCATCTTAGCAGAGCCCGGATTTGTATGTGCTAAAAATGTCAATACATTATGTGCTAAAACGGTCTGTAGGCTTAAATACATTGAGTGAAACATGTGCAAAAAACCAAAAATAAATATGTAAAAAAACTTTTTCACTGGACTTTCTGAAGCACAAGTATTAGTTTTTAAGGGGCAGACTCGTAGAAACCAAATTTGAAAACACATAACTGCATACATATTCTGGCTCTGACCATGAGTATTGAGTCTAGATATATCTACTATGTACATGCTCCGAAGCGATAAACTGACGTTATATAAATGCTTCCGGCAATATTACTGTCTTACAATTTCCAGTAAGATTGTGATTCGCATTGTGACCTTTGTGCTGTAGGGGAGACTGCTGTCGGTTGGGAAGTTTTGCGTTTAAATTATTTTCATATTTAATCTGAAAGATTTCATATTGTTTTAAATATTTTGTGTATTGCATTCATCAACTAACTCAATTAATGTTAGATAAAATCAGCTTCTTGTTCTGCATTGAATACTTTGTTATGGTTATGAGCAATGTCACCGACAGTCGGAGGCTGTCGGAAAGATGGTGATGTTAACATCAACACAAACCGATGAAGTGTAGAATTTGGAATACTTTTTCCATCCTGAAATGCTTCTAAATTTCAGCTAAAAGTAGCGAGGATTACTTGAAATAATACTATTTCTCAACCGACAGCGCTATATGCCGTATGCATTCTCATAATTAGAACAAATGCATTAGCAAAGGATACCATAATATTTTGCCAAAAACATTTTACTTGGGAAAAGAGAGTCTTTGATTCCTGGATTCTTTGGTCAAACGAAACACAACCGCAAATAGATAAATAGTATGAACAATCAGAGATCGTTTCAAGTGTACACTGTACATTTTAATAGTTAAATTAGCTGGGCACCACAGAACATACTGTACAAATATGAATGAGATTATTCCCCTTCTACATAAATATTAGGTTATAATTTTGGGTTTCGTTTTGTATACGTTTTACATACTTGTGTAAGTGCACGCCTAAAATTTGAAGGTATGGCATACTTTGTTCGTATGAAAAATAAAGTAACAAACATTTCTAAAAATTTCTACAATGTTTGGGACATGCCAAACGAAGTATTAGAAAAGAGTTGTTCTATGCTAAATGGAATTGGTCAATGTTTGCTTCAAAAAAATTTATACACACCAAGAATTAATACATATTAGAAATATCACAGTGAATTAATCTTTTTAACAGATAAACACATATAAGATGTCTTACAGTAAGATGAACATTATCCCAGGAATAAAGGTATCCTACAATTAGGCATCGGGCTCAAAGAGGTACATGAAAGGTTAGGCAAATCTAAATCCATATCATTCTTACTATCTGACAAATTGTACTCGAAACGTGAGCAAGAGAAAACTACCTTTTTCTATTTATATAGATAAGATATTTTGATCATTAGAATATTCATAAATTCATATTATACGATGAAAATCTACAATAAGAGATTCGGTCTCACTAAATACTTATTATAGTAGCATCTTATATTTTTGAGTGCATTTATAAAATCAACTTTTAACTTTGATTTGCCAAAAGATAGCGGAACAATTTATGTGTAGGTACTCTTTTTCCATACGGATCATGGCCATCAAGTATTTTGCCATTTGCTGCAAACATCAGAAGAGTTGTGGAATGTAAAAGAACCTAACCTTAGGTAACCCGACTCGAGTTGACGTCCGTCGACCTTAATGGGAATGAACGAGAGTTTCCAACTTGCCTTGTTATAACTTAATGTATTAGTAATACTGGTAGTTCTCGGTCTAGCCTCCTTTCTAAGCAGCAAGTAGTATGTAGTAGATCTTCAATTTCTCCCTAGATCTGTTAGATGTGTATAAAAGTCCTAACGCAACCTATAAGTGTGTGTATACCATGTACTAAATACCTACTATAAATAAGTACGCAGGACTATGTATAGCACGCAGACCGAACTGGTATTGGTATGGTATAGGAAATTTAAGCAAAGTTGAAGGAGTTCCGTCCATGCTCTACTTATCTGATTAGATTGGCAAAACTCAGGAACATAACTGAACTTTGCTCACCCACTCACTCACTTGCAGAAAACATCCATTGCCCGCATCGGACTCCCGTCAAAATCCTATTAACTAATAAATGCCTTGAGCAAAATGCTCCACCCCCTTGTTATTCCACGTTCACTTAAAGTGCATACGCACGTGAACGTTTCTAATGTTCTGTGCCTGGGGAAATTTCATTATCAATTTTGTTCATACTTCGCACATACATATATACGTGTTTGTGTAGATCCACATTTTCCAGTAATGATCAATCTTTGAAATTGAAAACTCGCGGAAAAGAAATGGCTCAAAAGAAAATCAATTTTCTCTCAGCCAGGGTTGTGATATGCATTAAATCAAAATGCGCAGATAAACAATCTTTAATACCAATATACACAATTGTTTTGCCGTATTCGTAAATACTTATTGGATCTCTGACGCTGTCAACTTCCCTGTAACAACAGAATTATAGTACGCAGACACGACAAATGTCAATAATTGACTTTTCCATAATACACATTAATCATACAATGTACATTTCTTTTACAACTTTTCCCTTTACTCGATTTTCATTATATCGACTCTCATGTGTATTACCTTGTCACGTATAATAGATTAATTGTGTTCCAGTTCGGATTAAGTGCTGACTGTTGACCTGTATCATACGCAGTGTCTCTCTTTTACGCAATCGGTGAATCAACTTTTTGTGAATGTTATTTGATACCCACTTTTCTATAGAGGGTTTTTGTAGTTTAGTGCTGTGTTCAGAGTAAGTTACTTTATGTAGAATACCTTTTGGAAGACTGCAGCACAAGAAAAAGACCCAGCTCGTAGTAGTGTACCAACTTACAATCATACCTACCATTAATCCTTTTGTAAAAGTTGAACAGGGAAATTTCCTAATGGAATGAAAGAAACCGCCGCAGACAACTTTCATCTTTAATTACAAGAGTGATTGGGACCGTAAAATCCTTTCAATCAGAGTGAGGTCTCATTAAGCCTTTTTAATAGATGTTCTTGTGTTTGCACACCGACTTTTTCATGAGCATAATTCTCCAAACCAATTTTGTCGGGGAGAAAATGCAAGCAGCAATATAAAGCAAATGATAAGAGAATGTTTATGTCGTCATTTCTCTCAAGAAGCATGTACGTAAACCCAACCACGTTTTAAATTGATTGGATACACCCAAGACGTAGACAAATTACAAATTCAGAAATGAAAATTGGGAAAAAATCAAATTTTATCACTTCTACCTACTTGTCTCATTTCACATAATAGCATGAAAAAGAATGGGGAGGAAATGTGATGTGAATTATTTGTTTAGATTAGGCGCAACCTAGATGCTCACAACGCATCAGAAAGCGTAACATACCACGAGATCAATGAGACAAAGTGTTGTAGGAACTAGAGTGGAAATATCAGGACAGAGACGACAAGGTAAATTGCTAATCCATGCTGTTGTCTTGTGTTCTTGTTATTGCCAGTCTGTAGGAGAAGCTGTATTGAAGGAGACAGCGCTTGAGCATCAACTCGGCTATCGTCTCCGCATTACATCACAAGAAAAAGCCGCAAAGCTTAATTCGGTCTTCCGCTATGTCAATCCGATATAGAATTTCTTGTAAGCTGCAAATACTTGGTGGCTTCAGTCCTGTGGTATGAAAATTAGTGGCCTTTATAACGTGAGAGGAATTCTTTGAAGACTCCCTCTCTTTTTCCACTTCTTTATTCTAAACAAGTGAACACAAGTTGCAACCAAACTCTTGAATCCTGAGCTTTACACATAATGGGAATCGGGACAGTTTAAAATATATTTACTATCACTGCTACTAAGTGCGTTACGTAATCAGTCAACTGAATGCGATGTGTGGGAAAATCAATCACGTTCAAGAGACTCACCGAAAAATTCGCATTTTTATACGAATTTTTCGGCTGGGTTGATTCTTCAACTGCGAGTGAATTTACAAAGGGTCTTTTCTGTATTGGAATGTCGTGATTGAGGGTATAGTGTTGGCTGACTTACAAAGACAAATTCGCAACAAGAGCCCGCCACTATCTGTCAATGTGGGATTGGGAGAAAGCCACGGCGGAGAAAGCTTAATAAAACAAGAGAGCACTTTTAGTGTACATAGAAAACATTAAGTATGTAGAGTTGTACGCTTTGTCTGTCTCAGTTATTTCATTAAACTGTTCATCTCAATTCATAGCAATACTCCACATGTCCTCATTCCGCTGTCGTCTCCATTCATTTCAACTTGCCCTGTTTTCATTACATTGCAGTTGGAAGTTGGAACAGTGCTGGATTCCCAATTCAATGACTGCAGTAAAGCATCCCAGTACGGGAGTCGCAGACTGAATGCAGTCTGATGAACCGAGAAAGTAACTACACTATTCGTAGGAGCCGCACACACACCATGGAATATTTACACAGCCTAACCGACTTTAAACTAACAGATTAATTACAAACACTTCCTTGTCCATGGACAATATACATACATATATTCTAATCCGATGAAAGTAAGTAAAAACGTTACATGAATGAAACCATGAAGTAAACTTTACTTACTACATGTTTTATATACATTGCTTGAGCTGCACAGAGTTTAGTGTAAAAGTAGTTGTCGGAGAGAAAGCATTAAAATTCAAATAATTTTGTATTAATGCCTTTTGGAAAGTTTGGAAAGTCAACTTAAACGTCAAATATGAGTCATGGTATTGTTAAGAGAAAAACATAATTTGGAAGGGAAAAAATGTTGTTTGATACTGTTAAGACGCAAGAGGGCATTTCCTTTTATTCGTGCTGCATTTTGATTTAAAATGGTTCTAATTTTCTACAGAATTTTATAGCGTGAGTGTAGATCGATACAATATACTAATGACTTAACATTAAGGGGGAAAATTATAAAGATAGATAAGAAAAAATAAAATTTAATCAAAAATCCGTTATAAGGACGCCTCCCACTTTGCTAAACTGGCATTTGAATGCATTCATTGTCACTTTCTTCGTGGTTTCCGGCCACGTCCTATCACTCATAATTCTAATAGACATGCCTAATAACAATATACAGTTAAAGTGAAGAACAAGCAGATGAGACTTTTAGAAAATGAGTCCCAACGGTCCCCTTTGGAGCTTTAATGTAGCAAGAGCAGTTTTGTGCATAATGCCATCGTATTAAGAATAAACTCGCTGTTGTGGTTCTAGTACAAGAGCTGCAGACGGAGTAATTGCAGAAGAAAGGGAAGAGACAGCACTGCATGAAGATAATTACAAGAATATCTCAATGGAAATTAATTCCCTGTACATTTTTACTCCTCCTTATCCTTATTAGATATCAAATATTTCATGGGTATATAATACTAAAGTAGGTTGGAATTGTGCGGATATATGTATTCATGCTACAATATTTCAGCTCATAGTCAGTCCATTCTACAAATTGCACAAGTTTCTTTGTTCTCCTTGAAGAAGCCACCGAGAAGAGCGACTGAGGCTGACGGGATACACATTAATGGCATTTGAGTTCCTTTGATTCTGACTTCACTTTACAATTCTCTCCTTCCAGTTTAATCTGAACAAAGTGTAAATTCTATTATGTACTTTCATCTACTAAATGCTCATATACTTTATTCTTTTCCTTTGAGCACAGAAAACCAAATTAGTTTTCAGTCTTAAATACATATATCAACTCCGCATACGTCGGCCCTTACTAGCATGTACATGTTAACGATAAAATTGTCATTCAGAATTTCCTTGAACTGAGAACTGTATGGAGTGTTTTTCGGTCTTGCAAGTAAAATGCCAAGATATTCTTTAGGTATAATGGCCTAGATTTTTCTCACAATCTTGTACAGCCTGGAAATTAGTGATAATATGTAGCAATAACGCAGAACAATAATAATTACTTTCGTGAACATGAAGACTGTCCTTGGACAGTGATAGGTATTATACTTCAACAAACCAAAATAAAATTAGTTGCTCCAACAAAGAGAAAAGTGTCCCATTTTCGAATGCTACAAAATTCAGCAATTCAATTGCTGAATTATTCAATATTGTGGATTTAGTGTAGTGAAAGATTAGATTTAATTTCTGTTGGAGGTAGATGCAGATGGATTTTAAGTAGCGTTTCGTTTTGACCAGACCATCGGTTTTAACCGCTTTTTTGGTCGAAATGGTTTATATTGGTCGTTATGGCCGAAATATACTATAACATGAAAGGGCTTGCCTTGTTATACTTATACTGAAGTTTCAAAAGTATACTCTAGCTTTGCCGACATGGTCAATATTTAAAGGTGATCTAATGTGGCTACATATTGACAGCAAAAGTACAAGAAAGTTATTATTGCTTACAACATTTCAAAGTTTAAGGTCATATTTGTTTGTGCTTGACAAATCAATTATAATTGGAGTGGAGGATCGTCAATGTGGATACTGTAGCATAACCCACACTTTCTAATTTCGACCAAATATGAGAGCTATTTACCAGGTCGAATTGGTTGAAACAATCACGAAAAACTGATTTGGATACAAACAACTACTGACAATAAGTGCACCACAAGCAAGAAATAATGGATAAGTAGGTATTCTGGATGGAGATTTCGCTCTAACTTGCGACTAATTATTTGAAGTGCTGCGCACAACCATCACTGCTCACAGGCGATTCTTTAAATATTTAACGTTCTCACTTGGAAATAATGCCTAACTAATTCACTGAGAAATTCGTTGCGTATTATTCAGAAATAAATAGAAAGCGTCAAAACAGAAACTTCAATCGAAGTTCTGGTGTTTATTTCTTATTTTATACATTAAAAGCTTCTCTTCTTTTGGGGATATTTTATGCTTACAAAAATTAATTGCGGCTCTAGGTCGCGACTTAATAAAAAAATTTAGTACGACAAATATGAGTGCTTAACAAACCCAATCTAGTGAAAGTTATAATAAATAGGTGTTGACATTCTAATACAAAATTAAACCCTTTTTATGAACAGCAAAACAAATGGAAAAAAAATTGATAAACCTAAATGATAGCTTCTGCAAAGGCATCAAGCTTAAAACGAAAGGGTGAATATTATAAAGATCAAATATGTTCATATTGAGTTTGAAATTGATAATGAAAGAGAAGGCAGAGAAACGGTAAAAGAGGAAGCATGTGTAACTAGTAGAAAACCAAAATTTGACTTGTAGCAAAAGTCTCTTTCCCTGCCTTTCTTTCGAATCCTTAGTAGATATGATTAATACTTTAAGTTTTGCCAGAGTATAAAGTTTTCAAAAGCATAACTGAAAGCACCTTGGTGTACCGGAGAACGCTGCAAATGAAACAAAATATTCTCTAGAGAGCGTCAAACAAGTTGATGAAAACGAAACTTTCAGAGATTACATGCAGCCGTAGACTATGTATATTAAAAACACTTTTTTCTTATCTTAAAATGTAAGAGAAAACTTACGTAATCAACTATTGCACTAGAAAATACTCGTTCACTCAGCAATTAAATATTTTAAAATATTACTCCATGGAACGGTTAGTTAGGATGAGATATTCAACAAATCTACAACAAAAATATAAAGAACTGCAAGGAAGCGTACTATCTTTATCTGTTACAGTACACTGTCCCCATTTCCTTCTTGTTGCTTCTTCTTTGTGGAGAAAACTGTGCCAGACTTTACCATTCCTCTGGTTCGCCGTCTGTGTTTCCCTAGCCTTTTTTACTTTCTTCCGACTTTTCAATTGAACTGAAGATCTCTCTCGCTCACTTCTCAAAGTACGGCTTTTGTGGTTTCTTTTTGTTATGTGGAAATTCCATGGCTGGCTCATTGTGCAGCCTAGTAAAAATATGTGAGGAATTGTTGTTTATACACATAAACTCACTTAGTATATGTATGTATGTATTTTGCCTAAAATCCAACTTTGCAACTTACTGAAAGAATATCATCCCGTCATGTGCCACCAGCATTTTATTTCCACCGAAAGCAGCGCAACGTGCCCAAATACACAAAAGCATAATATACAATCCTCGGGTCGACAACAAAGTAGCGATCAACATACTTTATACTTGCAGATCTTCCATAGTCTGCCGCATTACTGCAACCAGAGAAAGTCAACAAGCCGCACAGGCATTATACAATGGCAGAATACACAGTCTACCGTGCCATACATTCTTACATTTGTACACAAAAAAACTACAATCACCACAACATATGAGAAGCTGAGAAGCAGAAGCCTCACCAAAAAAAGATTAGTACCTAAATACGTAAATAGAAGGGAAGCTCCGAATGTGAATGCCTACATACAGATAATGGTACCCGTATTACCCTTATTTTGTGATAAGTACATATACATGAAATGGTAAATTGTGTACACTTTCACTCGCTTTCCCCATTACACACGCAACAGACGTTGTCTCCTCATGTTATTATTGTCTCTTCCCATTGGTCATTACCGAAGATTCTCGCACACATCATATCGCTTTACGATTACGGTTCGACATCAACAGAACATAACCGCAACTGTCGTCTATAAGTGTATTGGCACAAGCGACAATCCGAGTCTCTTATTGCCATTTCGTGCTTTCTGCGTGTGACAATGTTCTACAAAAACAAATAACTATCATCGGGTCGGTGTCAGATAGATTGACCAACACGTAAGAATCTCCGACGAGAAATTGGACCAGTCCTACATTCATACTAGCATGTAGGCGGACTCTACATTATATATTAAATTGCACACAAATTGTTCCTTGATTAGCCCCTAGAAAATATAAATACAGTTAGTACTCTTATATTTTCTTATTGTTAGTTTTTTCTGCACGCTCAATATGAATATTCTTGTTTTTTTGCATATATTTTGTACCCTTGTATGTATAATGTATAACTAGGCGTATAATGTATAACCAGGAGCCCGTAGGCTCCTGGTAACCCTTAATTTGGTTCGGGTTTGGTGCGAGTAAAAATGCCCACTCTCACTAAAAAAATTATGAATATATCAAACCATTTTCTAAATTTTAAAAGTAGTATTAAAGCATAGGAAGCCAACAGCCGGTGTAGCAAACTATAAACAATGAGGCCGACTTTATAT
>JABASC010004717.1:0-11376 GCA_019776185.1 Plutomurus gul | reverse complement strand
TGATAAAGGTTTATGATAAAGAAAACACAAAGAAACTACTTACAAAACGCGTCATTATCTGCCATGATCGGATCGAAGATAAATGGCATAACTATCAATTTAACTGATGCCATTCCAATACGTTCCAACTTAACTAACCACTCAAGGACCGAGGATCTCTACTATATATGCAACAACTTGAACACAACAAAAGGAGCATAATATTCCACATTCCACGCTGACATTTACTGGAAAACTCACGCGTGCAATAATACTATTGGAGTTAAGCAAACAAATGGCATGAGATAATAGATAAAATAGGAGCAGTGAACACTCGAAAGCATTCAGCAGCACAGCAGTGTGAATTTTTACGTAGGCTGGGCCATCCTGATTCAATCTTTTTTAGTTCGTTTTTTATGACACTTCCACTATAACCTAGTCTGAAAAAGTCTTTCACTACCGCGTCCACTTCGAGGGGGGCTGGAGGGGTCATTTTTCAATATTTTCATTTGAAATTTTCAGTGTCTTTCTAAGGAACTGTCTAAAAAATGTCGAAAATTTCAATTGAATATCTTTTGGGGGGTAAAGATATGCGCGCTCAAAAATTTCTACGAAAGGATGGTGCAGCCTGCTACCTCGTTTCTATTATTCTGTTCTACAACTTTTGATCATTTGGTAATATACTATGGCATAGGCATATATTCCAAGAAAAACTATTTAAGGGATACAAGCAACAATTTACGGACAACTGAACTGAAAATCTATACAAAAGTGCTCCCGACCATTGAGTACAAAATGTATATTTCAGTTTTCGAAATTGTGGCCTATAGCTTTTACACACGCTTTAATTCTTCCGCGACCTCGTTCGATGAAAGTACTAAGGGATTCCATGGGAAACAGGTCCCATTCTCTCGCTATAATGAATTTCAAAGATTGCAAAGCTCTCTGACGTATTCAGCACATTCTCCCCTACAGTTCTGACCATATGGGATAGTCGAGCGGATTCAAATCCGATGACCACGACTGCCATTACAACTTTCCATGAAAGTCACGAAAATTCATTTTTAGCCAACTTTGAACGATTTTTGCTTTATGCGACGGGGAAGAGTCTTGCTGGAAGGTTCAAGCTTCCCCGTCGGATGGGATTGATCCAAGCGTCTTAACAATGGCCTCTAACACATCCTCCACGTAGTTTTTCGCTCAAACTTCTACCCCTTGCCCCATCGGTCTTTCCCACCCAGTTTATCCCTAACCACATCATGCAGGCGACAGGATGGTGAGCCCTTAATGATTTTGGCCTCTTAATGGAATCTCTGAATGATTGTTATATTCTTCTTCAACTGTAAAACATTTCTCATCGGTGAAAAGTGTTTTCTTCACACTTTCTCCCGCGTACTCACCTACCATCTCACGACTACGAATCTACATTTCTACATGACGTTGACTAAGGAAGTGGCAAGTGCCTCGTGTGAAAGCCCTCATATGTAGGTCATCCCTAAATGCCCTAACAATATTTAGTTTGGTGTGACACGTTCACCTGGTAGATCAAGTTCTTCGCTGTGGATTTCTTTGAATTCGCAGTCTGACTACTTTGAGCATGGCTGGAATCCGTTATGTGTGAGGCCGAAGCCGCCCTAATCTTTTGCTGTCATTTGTAGTTCGGGTCTTGTACCTTTGAACCACAGCGTCAACCGTTGGGCGTTTCACACCACCATTTTTGAGAGCTTTGAAATTTTCGTTAGGCTTCCCTCCACCCAAATGTTGTTGAATTATTAATGTACGCTCACTTTGGTGCGCTCCCATTTGTGCCACAGTATAATTATATCTATACTCAAACGGAGTTATTTATTCGTAATTTCAAGGGGAACAAATGTAGAAATAATACAGCGATGTGTTTCAAAATTTGCGGCCTCTGTATTCAACGCAAAAGGTGTCTAGGAATGTAAGACTTAACTGACAATGAGTAGATCTATGCATTTGGTAGACACTTTTATATAGCCACTGTACAAACACCAAATATTCACAGCTCTTTTTACGCCTTTACAGCTGAATCCGTTTTTGTAAGACTTAACTAACAGTAAGTAGATCTATGCATTTGGTAGACACTTTTATATAGCCACTGTACAAACACCAAATATTCACAGCTCTTTTTACGCCTTTACAGCTGAATCCGTTTGTGTACATGCGTTATCAGAATTACAGCAGATGTGACAGTGAAGGCAGATGTTTAAAGCTTATAATGGTCGAACTGAATCTTAATTCAAAGAAGACCCAAGATGTGATGTATAGGGAATATGGAGTATGAATGAATCCTCCGGTAGACTGTGCCTTCATGTGAATCAAGTTTAAAAAGGGTAGCAAGAATAGAATTCACTATCGATAATCAAATCTCTCTGCTTTTGTTTCTCACAACTTTGTCAGTCAGAGTCAGAGGCAACATCAACTTTCATTCACTCTTTCAATCTGCTAATCTGCTCCCACTTATAACTTGGTTATGTGCAAAAATGATACATGATGATTTCACGTCGCGACTCGCGGCGACCCTATTCAAACTTGATTAACTTGTTCCAGTGGCCCCGGACACAACATACCCCAGCAATTTTAAAAGGAGGGAGTAGGAGAGGCTAGAGGCATTTTCGCATTTTGCTAAAAAATCTCTGGAATCTGGAAATTGATTATTGTATTTCATACACTGCAGACTGCACTACCACTGCCCCCTCCAATTCAGGTTCAATGTAATGTAGGTATGCCCAACAAGTAAAGTAAGCATAACTCAATAAAACCGTTAACCAATATTATGTGGAGCCGCAGTTGTCTCAATTCCTTTCAATGCAATTCCTTTATAAAGATTAAAAATTTCGTATTTCAAATATTAAATATAAATAACTAATAAGTAATTGAAAATTAATGTGGAATTCCAAATGCCTCATGAAAGAATATCATTTTAAAATGCCATGTCTAATCATAAGGCATTAAATTAAATTTAGGCTATTAAATATAAATGCATTACATACAACAAATTTTGTGAATGATGCTTCAATGGTTTGATGCTGTCAAGTAAAAAGGTGCAGAGGTGCACCTATTGACCTATTCATCGATACACTACACTACAACAGAACAGACTACACAATCAACAATACCACGATAGAAAATTCACTGACGTCAACAACAAAATTCCAATCCAGTTTGATTTGACCAGTGGTGCAGTGCACAGTCAAATCAGTAACCCTGACCCAGATACCCCCAAAAGTCTCTCTCGGCCTTTGACATTTACCATCATTCATTCACACTTACCTCACTGATCCACATTACATTATTCTTTATCAAAACCACACAAAACACCAAATGACACAAACAAACGTTTAAAACGCGCAACTACACATAATTAATTAATGTACTTCAGTTTAAATGAAACCCAATTTCCCAACACTTACTCGTTTTGTGCGTTGCTGTACTCCATGCTGTTCTTATTACACTTATTGACTATCAAGAAACAATAATGCAGATTACAGTTTATAAAAATAGTAAATAAAGGTTAACTTCGACTCAAAGAATTGAAGTTTACGTGCTACGTCTACGTCTACGCGTATGTATATAAATTGAATGTTGATATTATTGTATAGGGAGCGGGAATTGACGTCATTTCAAATTCAACTGGCGATTGGATTTCGTCAGCTCAGTCTTTATCATAATATCGCTTATTTTAACCAATGAAAACATTATCAATGTAATATGAGTGGGCAACATGATCACAAAGGGCTAACAGGGATAGTCATCAATGCACCTACAGTTCATGCACTTTAAGAGGAGATTAAACTAATAAACTAATTGACCTTTTTGCTTTCACAGAAAATGTTTCATAGGTGGTTAAACAGTGGTATTAAACAGACTGGGGTGACAATAATCATTTAAACTGGAGGTAGTAAATTTTGCACCGGCGAATACGTGAGCGGGGATTCCGGTTAGGTCGATCTTTAGTTATTTAAATCGTCTTTCGTTAATGAAGCTGCTGAAGGGGGTATTACGGGTTTCATTTTGAAATCCTTGCAACTGCTACAAGGCATCCACTGATCCACATTGTTTACAGCACATGGATAACCCAGATTAAGGATTAACGGATTAATAATCCTTCATGCTTCATTCAACCTCACACAGTTTTGTCTCTAAATTAATCCTTAATCCGGAAGCTTGCCAGTTAAACAAATAATCCTTAATTCCCCAAAAAAATAATACGAGTAATCCATTAATCCCATAATAGATATCGAGATTCATATTATTCCACCTTTAAAAAGCAAGAGAACTAAGTTGAACTTGGTATATTAGATCAAAAACCAGTTTTGTTGACGTTTCACTAATTTTTTTTCCTTTACAACTTTAGATATGAAACATGGAGGATCAAAATTCCGATGAAGCTGAATTACGATTCATCCTCAGTGGTACATTTTTTAACGTTATCAATGCCAATTGTTTCTTTTACGGAGGTTTCATTTTCGTACCAAAAAGTAGTTCCATTTCATTTGAAAGTATAAGTGGTTTTAAGTTAAAAGCTAATTCATTTTGGACAAATGCTTCACATTTAAAATAAAATATGTCAACCGTGTGTTTAAATAACACTACATAAAAAGTAATTAAATAATTCTGTTTTAGCTAAAATTAATATAATTAATCCTTACATCCTTAATTCGAAACACAATGAGAATAAATTAATCCTATACATTAATTCAGTCACAAGAATTATTGTGATTGAATTAATCCCCCTCCCCCCGCTTAAAAGTGACCAATTTCTAAAATTCTTATCGACTGTAAGTAATTTTGGCCTGCATCATGCTTTTGTCTCGATATTTTAAAAATTGTAATCTGTAATTTACAATTACAATGCCTCCAAAAGCCTTGTGATAAAAATGGTCGTTCCTTGTGGTAATGGAGTCGGCCGGTCTTAAATAAGAATGAACGCCCAACTATGGTTGCTGTTTGAATGAACGAGAATGATTTTAAGTTAAAGGTAATAATAGTTAGATCGTCTGTCATCTGTCGTGTCGTATTCTCATATTGTTCTAATCATACGTGTATGATTAATCTTTTGGAGCATGACAAAGTAATTTACGTAAGTCGCAAATTTGCTCGGTTTGTTCGTATTGTTTTTGCTTTGCGGGTGAACCGGTTAGTAAGTCTGTGGGTCTGGGTCCAGTGAAATTTTCTGAGCAACAGTCCACCTCTACACAGTAGTACGAGACGGGCAACGGGCAAGTAATTAATGGACTAAATTAATTGTATCCGTTTTGTTAGTAGGATATTAATTATATGTAGTAAATATGGTAAAAAAGTGAAATGCAGGCATTTGTAATTTGTATGGTTTGTATATTTAAATACATGATACATCCATTATAATTACTCATTTCAAATCATCATGTCATTAATAATTTATTTTTTTACTTTTAATTCTATTATTTTGATTTTAATTAAGATTTAATTAATATTTCGTTGCAACTAATGTTTTTTAGTAATTTTCGAAATTGTGAATGCATGTTACCATATTATGGTGTATCTCAATTTCCCAATCTCAATGTTTTTTGCTATTGTGTAATATTTCATTATAAAATTTTGAGATATTGTCTAATATTGCTCTTTATTGATATTGTTTTATTTGCAATATTTATTTATTTTTGAAATTATGGTGTTTTTTCCAATATTTCATTTCAAAATTCCAATTGACATTCAAAATTTCTGTTGCGATACATTGTACATTGTACATAAATTTAATTTCATAATTTTAGTTACACCACGTATTTTATTTCAAAATTAATATTGCAAAGACGTCAGACACGCAAAATTGTTTTTATTCTTATGTATTTAATTTGTGTTTTAACACTTAATTTCAGTGTATTACAAATTTGATTTTATCACTGCAATTTAAAATATGAAATCACATTAAATATCGAATTTTCTGTATAATACATTTAATTTCAAAATTACGGTGTACTGTATATTTTACTTCAAAATTTCAATTATAATGAGGTTCACTTCAGTATACAGTTTTTGTTTAAAATTATACAAATTCATCTAATTCCAAGATTTCTTCTGCATTGCGTAATTTATCTATCGTTGGCTTTATATTGTATTGTAACTTATAAATTGTTCCATATAATTTTAGAGGCTTTCTGTGGTACATATTAACAAAGCACGGTGGAGACTGCAAAATCGGTTGGGTAGAATGGCGGACATCAGTAATTGGTTCAACAGTTTGCCTCAGTTCACACGGTACTGGTTTGGTGGAACTGTTGGTGTATCCTTGTTGGCAAGATTTGGGTTGCTCTCACCACACTCGTTAATTCTTAATTATGATCTTTTGGTGAACCATTTTCAGGTAATTACCAAATTTTGCAATACGTTTTGTTACATGAATTACACCAATTATTTTTTCTGTTTAGATATGGAGACCATTTACAGCCTTATTCTTTTATCCAATCAGTCCTCAAACTGGGTTTCATTTTCTCATTAATTTGTATTTCCTAATCAACTATTCCAAACTGTTAGAAAACGGTAAGTAAGTGTTTTTAAAATACAATAAAACATTTGCGTCCACTTTCTTTCCAGACTAATGTTTCTCAATAGGTTTTACACATCTATGATTACTACTTAACAAGTTTTTAATGCTTATGTAATAATAATGTACATATGCTCATGTACTTTCTTCTTATTTAGGTGTATATTTTTCAAATCCGGCAGAGTACTTCTTTCTGTTGTTTTTCAACTGGGCCCTTTGTACAATTACGGCTTTATTTATGAACATGATGGTATCGAATTTGTACAATAAGTTTGAATTCAGAAAATAACTATTATAAATTAAAATTGATTAATAAAATTTTATTTTAAATAATTGTAGGTGTTGATGGATCCGATGGTACTAAGTGTATTGTATGTTTGGTGTCAACTGAATAAAGAAACCATAGTAAGCTTTTGGTTTGGAACACAGTTCAAAGCGATGTACCTTCCATGGGTACTATTTGCCTTCAATATGATATTGTCTGGAGGGTAAGACTAGTCTAATCATTTAAATTAACAAAACACGTGCACGTACTTGTATTTTTATTTTCCCCAAATAGTGGTGTTGCAGAACTGATCGGTATATTGGTGGGACATCTGTATTATTTCATGAAGATACAATATCCATCTGATTATGGTGGCCAAGCATTACTGACAACGCCGGCCTTCGTGTTAGTACTTTTTCGATTTTGTCGTTCAGTATTATTATTAATTAGTTTCAACAGTCATACCGTGATATAGAAATTAAATATTATAAGTTTCTTTGTTCATTTAGTGAAAATTGGTTTCCTCCGAGAAGAGGTGGAATGGGAGGTGTCAATGCACAACCCCAGGCTGCACGTCCCCAAGCTGGAGGAGGAGGTGGTGGAGGGGGCGGTCATCAGTGGGGACGAGGTAATACGCTCGGCCAATAAGATTACATATACTTACTTAGGTATTTAATTTCCCGTAAGTCTCCTACATTGTTGCATTATGAAAAATAAAATTGGTTTTAACCTTTGTACATTAACATCGAAAACGAATTGTTTATTGCTATAATAAAGTGTCTCTTGAAGAAAATTAACTTTTTCAGAACTGGCAGTAGAAGCCTCACTTCTGACTCTTGATTCTGGTTCACCATTAATCATAAGATACTTTGCATTGCCACAAGTTTTTAAACCCCCATTGGAACTCGGACTGCAGTGGCGGCTTCATTAGGTCAATCTGTTTGTGTGGCCGAACAATACAAATCGTAGAAATATTGGAGCTAGAATCTTGAAACTTGGTTTATCTACTGGTCCATAAGACGGATGAGCAAACTTTGATCAAAAATTTCTTAGAAAAAAATCACATCATGCTTTTACAAAAACTAAGGGTTTAAAATTAAATGTTGTGAACCGATTTCGCATTTGTGTAACTTTAAAAACTGAAAGGAAGGCAAGCTAACCAAATGGGATCAAACGGATTCCAGTAATACTACACAAAATATGTCAGTGCCAGTGCAGACTTTCACCAATTATTCAATGGGAGAAAGTCAGGTTTAGTAAAGTTACCGAGTGTCGAGTGTGAAGTTTTCGAGTGTCTTCTTGTGCGAAGTTACTGTGCCATTTGCTATACCCACCGAGTTCCGTAAAGAACCTGTGGGTTGGTTTGACTTGGGTTTGACATACCTCCAAATTGCTTGTTTTTGGTCAGGTTAGGTTTTTTTTACTTTATTTATTTATGCTTGTTTTTGGTCAGGTTATACTATTTGGCTTTAATTATGTTTTTGTTCAGGTTGGGTTTCTTGGTTTTTCTCTTCGATTTGTGTTTTGTATAGAAGTAGGGGAATAACCTAACGTGACCAAAAACCATCATAATTAAATAAAGTAAAAAAAACCTAACCTGACCAAAAACAAGCATAAATAAATAAAGTAAAAAATCCTAACCTGACCAAAAACAAGCATAAATAAATAAAGTAAAAAAACCTAACCTGACCAAAAACAAGTATAAATAAATAAAGTAAAAAAACCTAACCTGACCAAAAACAAGTATAATTAAATAAAGTCAAAAAAACCTAACCTGACCAAAAACAAGCATAATTAAATAAAGTCAAAAAACCTAACCTGACCAAAAACAAGCATAATGAGAGCCAAAATAACTAACCTGACCAAAATCAAGCATAATGAGAGCCAAAATAACTAACCTGACCAAAATCAAGCATAATTGCATATAAGCCAAAAACCTAACCTGTCCAAAAACAAATCATTGGAAGTGTCCTCGCTGCTTTTTACGGCACTCTGTGGGTATAGCAAACGACACTCGATAACTTCACACTCGGCACTCGGTAACTTCATAAAACCGAGAAAGTCACCATTCAGCTCATTTGGGTGTATTCTCTCTCACGCCATGGCTATTCATCCTTGATTTTTTTAAATTGTGGCTGGCTACGAATTCTCTTAATATATATCTATCTTGGTAATATTTGGTAATATTCACAGGATTGCACATAAACTAAACATCAACTAACTAAAGCGTATAGTAATATCCACATTAAAACATTTAAAGATTCTTCTTGGTTCAAAGTTTATTTAGAGTAGAAGAAAACAAAACGTTGAGGACTACAACCAAGACTAGCTACCGGTAATTACAACTACCAAAGTTTTTTTATACTTCTTTATAAACACTTGTCTCTGCTCCTGCTCTGTTTCACTGTTAACCTTTAAGCGGTTAACCTTTAGTATTCAAATATTTACAATGCTACTATCAAAGGAATTCATACGGAATTGGTAATTGTATTGTGATTTCTTTGCTTCTAAAGACATATTTTAAAATATAGGCAAGTTATGCAAAATTCATGCAAAAAAGTTGCATGCTTTAAAGTTATTTTTTTATAGTTTGAATTTTTTGTGGCCATCATTTTATTTTTTCCGAACAAATAACTCGTTCGAACTCACCATGTATGACTTTGTATAACAAAATTTCATTGGATTCGGTGAAAGTTGATTCTACCAATTTTTGCGCAAAATTCGTGATTTCACTAAAGCAATCTTTTTGATGACCCACTCCCCCGATCGGACTACGTAGTTTATGTACCTCCCATGCTCCCATAAGTGCAATTATAAGTCATAAAGCATGGATATGGATATGGTGTACTAGGTGTACTCGGATGCTAAAAGTTTTGATGTCAGCCATGTGAGGAAATCCATATCACCAACCAAACTGTTGTTTTTATTGCACGAAGTGATAATTTCTTGATTTCACTCTACAGTTATTTTAAATGCCTTAACTATCAAAACATTCATTAAACGAAAACAAAGCATTTTCTTTTGTGCAAAGTTGAACTTTAATTAAAAGTCTTCTTTAGCCAGATCATACGGGGTGAGAATTTCCTTATTATACTTTCGGCAAGTAACCTTATAATCGAATCCGGAAAGCCCTGTAATAATTTTAAATAATCAGTTTCTGATATTTTTACATTATTCTCCTAAACTTAACATAGAATGTAATTATATTTAGTTCAGCTCCTGACAATAAACAAAATAGGCTTCTTTCGGGTTGTACATATTCCCACGATGGTTTCCAATTTTTAAAATTCAAAGAAGACAAACTTTATTTTAAAGTTACTGTTCAAAATCCGTTGATTTTGCTACGACGTGCTCGAATTCAGCAAATGAGAGCATTCCATCGTCATCTAAATCTGCTTCGGAAGTAAGATTCTGAACAAGCTGTAAAATGTCATTTTGCGGCAAAATTTCGTCCCCAAGGAGCCTCCGTATGATTTCTTCTATGTCTTCCGGGCCCAGCATATCATCTCCATCAAAATCTTCAGTGCACACATAATTAAAAAACTATTATTTCCATTGCAGTCGTATTTACAACAGTAATATCTAAGTAGCCTGAAAAATATTTTACTATTACCGAATATCCTAAATGCATACTCGGCCTTTATTGACACTGGAGCATCTTCACTGAAAGTGGACATCATATCTAGAAAATCCTCAAAAGTGCAATCTCCGTCCTTGCTTGAACTAAAGACCATACATATTCTATCTCCGAATGGGTTGACACGAAGTTCAGGGTAACTCAGGATTACTTCCATCGGTAGTCGAGTATTCCTATTTTGATTTATGACTTCGGGTGCCAAGGACTTAAACTTAGAAAAGCAACTATTGAAAAAAAGCGTCACATTATTATTTGATTTAATTTTTGCAGTAGGGTCTAGATCTAAGAATTTAGAGAACATTGATCGGAGCGATTTTTTGCGCCCAGCTCGCCCATGCCCATTGGAAATTTTCTGCCCATGCCCATTGGATATTTTGTAAAAATGCGCCCAGCCCGCCCCATTACGTCTAAAATCAAGCGCGCCCATGGGTGCCCAGGATAAATGTGGCATATGTCTTTTAAATGAACAATGATTTTTTTATATAACTTTCGCTACAAGTTTCGAGTTAGTATTGTCTGACTTCTAACTCATGATTACACATAACAAGTTACAATAATTGTACGATTAATAACTTGTGATTATAAGTTACAATTGTCTGATTTATCATTGTGATTAGAAGTTACAATTGTCGGATTTATAATTGTGATTATAAGTTACAATTGTCCGATTTATAATTGTGATTACAACTTACAAGTTACAATTGTCCGATTTATAATTGTGATTACAACTTACAAGTTACAATTGTCCGATTTATAATTGTGGTTACAACTTACAATTGTCCGATTTATAATTGTGGTTACAGCTTACAATTGTCCGATTTATAATTGTGGTTACAACTTACAATTGTCCGATTTATAACTTGTGATTACAAGTTACAATTGTCAGATTTGTAACTTGTCATTACAAGGTACAATTATCTAACCTCTTCGCTACAATTATAAGTTACAGTT
>JABASC010004716.1:0-11377 GCA_019776185.1 Plutomurus gul | reverse complement strand
AAGTGATTGTTTACATTTTTCACTTGTACACAAACCCGAGCAAAATGTAAACAAACACGTGCAAGTGATTGTTTACATTTTTCACTTGTACCCAATTGGAGCTAATTTCAGCATGTCCAATTTTAGGGACAAAGAAGCTGATTTCAGGGTGTCCAATTTTCCCGACTGACAGATGGTTCTTTTTGTTTGAAGCATTAAATCTTATGTTAATTTTTTTAATTTGAAAATTTTACCTGTACTAGTGTTGAATGCTGATTAGTTTTAATTTTCTGTAGTTTTGGTCACCCACTCATCTTATCTTCCGACTCCGTCTCTTCTCCAAATTAATTCCTCAAAGTCTTTCCTCATTCGATTTTGGCTCTACCGCTTGCATGTGATGTTTGTAAACAGAATGTGGAACAGAGAACAACAGAACAGAGTATCTTGGTTTGTACAATACTACAGTACCAATACAGAAAGATAACCTTGTTCTTGACTCCCCGACTGTCGTGTAAATGAAGTAGAGGCTGAGCTAAATATAATTAATAAATAACCTAGGACCTAGAGTGAAGGTAATCAAGGAGAAAAATTACCAAATAGAGTAATTGGTATTCGCTGTTCGATTGTGTACGATGTGAGATGTGCAATTAGTAAATTAAATGAAGAGCATCTGATCTACAGAAATTGTCAAAGTAAGTGTGTAAATAGGTTACATAAATTTGAAAAGTTGTAGGAAAGAACGTATAGTACAAAGTTTAATTTATAGTTAACCATCTATGCTCATTTAATGTGATTTGTAAATGAACATATTCTATTTATTATAATACCCTGGTATAAGTTCAAACTATTTCACCAGAGTTCAGTGTCATATTGGCAAAGTTGTAATGTCAACTCAGATGACAAAAGTTTTTCCCCCGTAGAAATTCATTAGGTGAATTATATATTGAATATTAGTTCATATAAATGTCAATCATTGGGATTCTTTTTAAAATTTGGATAAATTCGAATTCTTAGACAGAAACGGATAGTGGGACTGGGAGCGGGCAGGGCAGTGCACACTACTGAAGTAGGTTTAAGTAAAACTATAATTTGATTGTTCACTCCTTAAACTTGAATCTGCAGAAATAGTTAGTAGAAATTACAAAACCTTAAAAACCGTTTTGAACTAAACTTCGCAAATGAATTTATGTGAAATGGTGAAATCTATCTTCTAAAATATATGCATAAAATTAATGCAAAATTGTATTTTTTGATGTATTTGTCATTAGTATATGCAGTTGGCAGTTTATATAATCAATCATATATGTATAGACATAGTATGTATATACGTATGAGTAATATATTTCACGTAGAACATAAAAGGTCAACTATGTGAAAATGTATTATTGATTATTAACTGTAATATGTATGTATGTATATAGCTGACCTTTTACGTTCGACGTGCAATAGGTGATTGTGAGTGAGAGTTGCCTATATATTCCCCCCATCCCATACAAAAGACGCGGATTCCTGTATGAATACATACATGATGATGTTTCCTCGTATAAAAATGATCTGATATAGCCGAAATCTGGGTTTCTTCTCCCACAGGCTCACAGGAAAGGCATCACAATTAGTTAGAAAAATTCAAAATGGATATTGGATCTGGAAGCAACTCGAATTCGGAAGATCACAGGAATAAAAAGCCTTCGAGTAAGTTATTTTAGAATTAAAATAAAGCTGGTCATTTTACTTTACAAGCCCTATGTTTGCAGACTCTGCATTTAAGCAGCAAAGACTTCCAGCTTGGCAACCTATTTTGACGGCCGGAACAGTTTTGCCGACTTTTTTTGTAATTGGGATACTTTTCATTCCTGTTGGCATCGGCTTATGGTTCTTTTCCGAAAACGTACGCGAAATATCAATTCCGTACACAGACTGCCAGAGTGAAGCAGATCCCTTAACAACCTGTGATAAAGTCATAAAGGCAGATAGACACAAGGAATGTGTGTGCAAAGTGGACTTTGTCATTCCAACTAATTATAACGTAAAGATACACCATTTTGAATAATTCCATTGATAAATGTACTTAAGTGACCTTCCTTGAAACTTGAAATTGAAAATAATATCTGGAATCTTGAAAACAGGGCAAAGTGTATATGTACTATGCTTTGACAAATTTCTATCAAAATCATCGACGATATGGTAACTTTTTTCTGTACATCCTAGTAATTGCATTAAAAAAGTGATTATGTATGTCATGTATTAAACGTTTGGTATCTCAAATCTACAGTAAAATCTCGTGATGATCATCAGCTTTGGGGTCAAATAGGAACAATTGATAGTCCAACGGCTCCTTCAACAGATTGTGCCCCCTTTGATAAAGGTAATCAGCAATTAGTGTTTGAATGCGTTGAAGTCTAAAATGACAGTTTGGTGTAATTGCATTGCACCGTCACAGTTAAGACTACAAATAACTGGATATTGCATTAAAGTTTACACAAAATCTTTTATTCAGCACCAACAGCAAAATCATATCAGCTTGAATCTGATTGTTTAACCTGACTAATGATTTTTAGACGAAGGAAAAATAATTATTCCTTGTGGAGCAATTGCGAACTCGATGTTCACCGATGAAATCACTCTGTATCAAGGGGAAAAGAATGTCAATTTGATAAACACGGGAATTGCGTGGGACTCGGACAGAAAGTTCAAATTCAAAAATCCACCTGATTTCAACCAAAGCAGTCCCATGTGGACCAAATTTATAAAACCTATAGGTAGGACACGGTTAATGTCAATGTCGTTTACATGCACGTGTTGGTTATCTCGTGCAGAAAGTCTTTTAGTGCAGAAGGCAGAAACAGTATCAGTTTGGTATTAATGGTTTATTAAATTCAATAAACATAGATTGGAAAAAGAATTTGTGGCAACTGGATCCAAACAATCCTGAAAATAATGGAATTCAAAATGAGGATTTCATCGTTTGGATGCGCACAGCAGCTTTGCCGAATTTTAGAAAGCTGTATCGTATTGTTGATCCCAACGCTGAAGGATTCCGAGGGGGGTAAGCTGGTTAAACTCTGTTCCATAATAATAGATTTAGTTTATATAGGTATTAAGTAGGTAATTATATATACACTAATGTAGTAACACTTTATTGTGTTTGTTCTTTCCAAGTTCACAAAAACCAGTTTTATTCCTTGATTGCATAGTGTTGCAATTTAAAACTTTACTTTCACTTACAGATTACCAGCCGGAAATTACACATTAAGAATTAATTACAGTAAGTATTATTACTCAGATTTGATACATTAGAAATACAACATTAGTTGATTGAGCTAACTGAATTATGTTTTACTAAAGGTTATGAGGTGGAGTCGTTTCACGGGACTAAATCTATTGTTATATCCACAACGTCTCTTCTCGGAGGAAAAAATCCGTTTCTCGGAATATCGTACATTGTAGTCGGAACAATCTGCCTTGTACTTGGTATCGTGTTTTTGTTTGTTCATATTAACTACGGAAAAAGTACATGGGAAATGACAAACGTCGACCCAAGAACTCCATACTGATTTTCGTCATTGAATTCCCTTCTCCTTCTGATCTGAAGTGTGCGTACATTTAGTAGACAATTGTACACTTAACTAATTGTAAGTATCAGTCTATGAGTATTGTGTATGTATGAGTATTGTATTGACTAAATAGAGTTTATGTTTGTGGCAGATTATTATTTTTTGCTGTGAGATGATGTAATCTATTACATCTACTAGTATACACGATATTTATTGAAAATTGTAAAACGTGAAACTTGTTAAATGTTAAACTAAACATCCCTACACTGTGCAATGTTACCTCACTCTATGTTTTCGCTAGGATTGTGATACACAATTAGCTGTCTTGTACATATATATTTGTAATTTTTTCTGGACAATTTTTCAGAGTTATGTTTGCCTCACCTTTATGGAAAATCTATGCTTTTTAAACACTTAATGTAGAAACATTATTTTTTGTTCGGGTGATAATTATTTTGGATTAACACATACTTTGATTTCTTATAATGCCTCTTTTCCATGTAAGTCAAAATACTGTGAGAAATAGATGTCAAATTAGTCTGAAACGAAGATTGAATTTCAATATGCAAAATCTTATGTCTAAAATAAGTGTAGTACATTAAAATTGAATGATTATGCAAACATTGTTGCACAGCCTTTTAAATGGCAAACTAAAGCATTTGTAGGTGTCTGTGGTTATATTAAATTGTAAAAAGCTCACAATTCATTTGTAATGTACTCTGTACAAAATGAGACGACGATAAATTATGCAAATCATGTATTACAATAATAACTTATTGCTTATTGACCAACCTTTGATTTAGTATCGCACAATAGCAAGACATATATCCATACAAACATCCAAAACTACTCCTATGGCATAAAGATGATGTATTAAATACATTGTATTTAATTGGAAAATTTATATACAAACGTTCTATTTATTTATAGTCTTTTATACAAATACTTATGAGTATCCATTCCTTAGTTAGTAGCAAGACTGAAAGCTGGGCATTGGTATATTGGCAAGGCATTGAATCCCTCCTTCTCTTCAACGTACCCGCTTTGAATTTTAATTCGTCGCGTGAAACGAAGACAGGATACATTTCGGTGAAGTTCAACAGAACTTAATTGCAATCAAAATAATCATTTACTATTTCACACCCTCAAGTGAGAAAGAACTGTCCAAATAACGAGTTTAAAATATAATTTAGTGCGAAGCAGTTGCGTATGTAATGTAAATAGATTTAAAGCTCACTTTAAATACGTTTACGTTGGACTATTACTATTTTATAAACAATAGTTAAATTACTATTACTATTCCACTTAATTAACCGACTTTGGTAATTTAGATTGACATCAGGTCATCCGCTTTTGTGGTAGAATTGAAAATGACCTCAAAGTTTGACCGCTCTTTTGAAGGCGGCCACAAAAATATGGAAAGGAAGGAGTCAGAAGAAAGCGCAGCCTATTTTGAATCTAATAAGTGGGTAAATCTTGACAAATCTTTACAAACTTCTTATAAAAACGGAGCTCACTCATTGGGTAGCCATAAAATGAATTATTCAGTGGAATCTCAACCACCACAACCAAATCAAATTCATACCGAATCCAAAACTGTCGAATGCGATTCCAGAAGATTGAATATCTTTGACACTGCAACCGGCCGCAACGAACTGACAGCGAACCTCTCTGAAATTTTTACGCGTGGTCTTTCGCAAGAAAATTATCAGCATGAAGACCAAACGTGCAGTCGAAGTACAGAATCTCGACGTTGTCCCAAACTTACTTTTGATGCAAACCTACCCCACCAAAGACGTCGTGAACACACTCTACAATGGCAACGAAGGTATGTCACCAATGTAGAGCTAAATAAACTCAATCTTTTTAACTTTGTGTAACTTGACAGTTTCATATTATATTGTTTTTAGTTGTAGAGATAAAATACTAGACAAAATTCGAAATTTAGAAGCCAATTACAGTGATAGTGAAACCGAAGATGTTTTGGATTTTAATAAATATGCCCAAGAAGGCTCCCATCAAAACCAAAATGAAGAGCCGCAAGAAGAAATGGAAGTAACTTCGCTCCTCAAGACTACCCCATATCGGGGGAAGGAGGTACTATTGTTTTACTGTTTTGGTTTACAATTCATTACTAATTGTAAGGTGAAGAGTTCATTCCACGTGTGACTCCATAATGCAAATGCAGGTAACAATTTTTCACTTAAATCTTCAGGGAAGCCGATATGTTGCGCCACTATCCGTAATGTTGTCAGAGTGGTTTGTTGAAAAACCGGAGGATTTTGAAGATAAATGGATCGGAGTTCTATGTCCAGTAGGAAAACGGTGTTTAATTGTAACTACCAGGGTAAGTAAACTCAACATTATGTGACAAATTGGAATTAATTTGACGGAACAATCACACAAATATTTTATTTTATATCATATTTTGTTCAGGGACGAACTAAAATATTTTCTCGGCGTGAGTATTATCTTGGTTACTATTCTTCAATGCTACCTGGGGGTCGTAAAGGTGGATATTGTGGTACGAATGAGTCATACTCATAAACTACTCCTTTGTATTATAAAACACATTTTCCAATAGTACTTAAATTCTCGTCAATTTTTAGTTTCAGAAAATCTTGGCAGAGGAGTAACCATTCTTGATTGCATTTGGTCTGATAAAAGTCAAGTATTTTACATATTGGATCTCATCTGTTGGAATTCGCATCCTTGTACTAATTGTGATGTAAGTCTGCCAGTAAACGATACAAAACTTGAAGTACCACATGATTCCTAATCTACATTGTTAACTGTTGTTTTAGATTGATTATCGTCAATTCTTCCTTGCTTCTAAATTTCAAGAGAATGAGCAATTACTTAAAAGAAGTGACCTCAATCCGTACCCCTTCATTCCACTTCCTTTCTTCACGGCTGACAACTTTACCGAAATTATGAAATCAGTTTCTCCACCGTTTCCTGAGAATGTGGATGGAATTCTATTTTTTCATAGAGAAGGATTTTATATTTCAGAGCAGAACCCACTCTGCTTATGGCTTCGCCTAGAGGACGTGGAGCGTCGTCTCAATGTTATCGTTTCGCCTCAACTCATGGAAAGACAGGAACCTTTGAAGGAAAGAATCCCCCGGAAGCCTCAAACCAATCATAAAAAACGTAAGGGAAAATCTTCGAAATCAAAGATGGATGTAGAGGTATAGTTAAATATCTGTCAATAGTTTTCACACGTACACGGTATTTTTGCGTGCTATGCAGCATGGTCGTGCACATTAAACCAAAATTTTATTCTAGACAAATTGTTAAAATGGATGAATTTTCATTTGAATCTAAACCTAACCTTGTAAATGACTTAATACATTGACAAATAATGCAATTTTACAAACATTACTTTTTATCAGTATAATTTGAATCTGTAATTCATAATTTGTCACAGCATTGTGTTTAGAATTTTTTAAACTCTGCTGCAGACATTCTTTCTCCAAAATGCTTCCAGTCAAGCTGCTGTTATAATTAGTGTTCCAATATGTACACCGATTTGCATTTGCAACACATACTGATAAATTCAGCAATAAAAAATACGCAAACCAATCTAATTATGAACTTCAGCTATACTATGTACCTTAAATAAACATAATTCAAAATATATAACCATTAGATGACTATTAGATCATTAGATGTTATTTCATTGATAATGAAAAAATAAAGTAGCATCATTGTATTCGACAATACTTTCATTGCGTTGTACACGGCCACCTTTTACTTCATGCCTCACAATTGATTCGTATTAGCGTATCAATTGTATGTACAGTATATTGTCAGGTTACCAATTCTGATTGTGACTAATGGAATATTTTATTGGTTTTGTTACTGGGTAGTAGTATGCTTTCGGTGCATTTTCGGTGTGAGTCATATAGCAATTTCATCCCCAAGCAGCCGAAAAGCACACATAAAAGTTTATGTCTTTGAAATGAATGAATGGGAGTCAGTTCACCTAAGTTCTAATTCATGACAGATGGACGTATCGCGTGTCTGTGCAATACGGTCGTACGTATAGGTCAACTCATTCTTGTGCTGTTTTACTACATGTTTAAGGTGGTGTACACGAACGGGCTTCTCTCGGTTCTATAGTAGACACACACACGTATTATTAAGAGAAACTTCACAGTTCTCACACTAGTCGAAAGTAGCCTTTATGACTACGTGTGGTATTACGCGTCGGTATTACATTACAGAGCCAGTAATTGTACTGAAAGTGCTCACGGGTGGGGGTGCGGATGACAAATACTTGCAACCTGCAATCTAAAATTCACCCGAACCTAAATTAGAGACTGTGCATATCACACAGAACAACAACAGGGAAAGCCCATGATATTATTACAAGTTTCATCATACAGTCACAACAATTAGACCTTTTTCTCCATCCACCGTGTACGGAGTACGGATTACTACCATGTACAGTATATGTAGAATGTAGCTTAACCAAGAAACCAATAATAACCCTTATCGCTTTTCGTTTTCTTGTCTTCTGCAGTGCCGTCTCAACAGAAGTCGAAAAGGATTGTCTTTAATCTTCAATGCTAAATGTGCCATTGGAGAAACAAGTACAAATACTTACAAGATATGTAAATATAAAACATGTTGAATGCATGTGGACAACACGTATAAACACGGCACCACAGCTCAGAGTGCACAGTGATTATTGCATCGATTAGATGAGACTCATTGGTATGTCCAAACTGTTTTCTGATCACAAAATTAAACCACCTAATTCACTTAGAGGACTTTTTTGGAGTAAAAACAATTGATGCAGCAAGAATCTGCAGGCATTGATTATTTGACAGAGTAGATACTTCGTGAATAAGGTTTAGACATGTTCAATTTCTGCATACAGTTTATACAGTTACTTTAGATCTGCCAAAGCATAATGTCGTAAAAGGCTAAAGAAATTCGCTCAATCAGTTTAGATTTTCTTTGACAAATTACAATTTTAATTTTAAGTTAACAGCAGTAGTTATTACTGACCGCACATTTTACTTTAGAGGTAATCAAATCAGGCACAAAGGGCAACAAGCAAATTGCTAATTGTTAGGAACATTGGAAAATGGTTCATTGGATATTTTTGTGGTAGTGGTAGTATGAATATGAATGGATTGAGTGCTTGAACCACTACTTGAAGATTATGTCTATCTTTTAAGCAGAGATACGTTGTAAACCCTTTACAAGAGAAGATATTCTTGTGAACTGGTATCTTCGAACATGACTGGAGGAGCTTTTTTCGAGAGATGCCTAATAGACTGGCACTCTGTAATGTAATAGATGGTGAAGGAAGTCTGATTGTAAGAGAAGAAAGAAAGAGCAGAGCTCATAGCACTTACCACTGACTGAACGAAGAACGAACGAGTAGATCTTTATGGCCCGTCCGCTGGCTGTAATTGAGGGTCCTACCCGACGGAGTTCTGTCCCTTCCTTCCAGTTCTTTCTCTGGCATCAAACCGTTTGGTTCAACTTTCCGTCTCAACTCGCTCGCATTGTTCGCCTTCCTCCACTGTTTCTTACGTCTCCCGCACCAATTCTCGCAAAAGTAATACAGAACACTTCATAACTTCACTTCATCTGCAGTATTGCAATTAGTGAAAAATTAAACTCTTAATTATTAAAACTTTCGGTGTTGTACTCTTTGCATCGGATTTTCATCAATTCATCTTGAGATTTGAGATACATCATTCGACCACTGAAATAAAACTTGTGCGAACATAAGATACAAAAGCAACATTGTAGTGTAGCAAATTTTCCAGTTGTCAATTTTAGTAGTATCTGAAAAATCGTTTTTATTGGACATAATTTAAATTCGTAAATATAATTGTGACGTGAATGAATTAACTGGTGATAATGAGATGTACAATTATGCTACGAGTGTAGAAAATCGTGGTAGTTGTGAAATGGAGTTGATGCCACATTGACTGGTTGGAAAAATGAGACAATTGACGAGCAGATTATAGTGAAGTGAAGACAGAAGAGGTGAACCTTCCAACAACATGGTTAGCATCAGGAGAAATAGTAGACTCAGTCGAATGCTTCTCAATTTCAAGAGTCTGCAAAGTGTATTGTTCCTTCTTGTGATACAACTGATCAGCTTCGCCCAAGCAACATGGTGGTACGTCCTTGTCATTTCACCACTTGTCAATTTGTCATAGAATACCCACCTCTTCCCCTCGTAGCTAGTCGTAATTTATTCAAAGTGAATTGGTAATTCGATATATTTGCAAAGTAGGCAATAGGCAAGGTTACTGTAAACTTGCATTCGCTATTGACACATCATTTCTAGTATCAAGTACGTGCATCCTGCACTCTTTCTTACTCTCTGCTATTAAGGACGAGCTGTCGTTTTTCTCATCTCCAAAATCTACATCTCACTACACACAGGGTGTTAGTGTGTTAACCCAATGAATACTTCACTCACGTTACAGGGTGTTGACATTTTGACCACTTTTTCCGGACAGGGGCTAATTTGGATAAGCGGTCTGACCACAATTATAATACAAAATTAAAATGAGATTACTTGTGCTCAAGGCGCAAAAATTTTAATACTTCTATACGCATTGCCACCATATTTTATCAGATCGGTTCTCATTACTGCTATGATTATTTTAGGAGACAATTTTTAGGCAAATGCCCTCAAAGGTACATATGGTTCACTTAATCAATTTGAGAGTATTTTTACAGCAGCACCCTGTTATGTAGGTATATTTTTTATTTTGAGAGATAATTTTTGAGACACTAAAAGTATCCTTTCAAAATTTAATAATTAACTTTTGTAATAAATATTTGTTGTATAAAGGGGGGAAATTTAGAATTTTATCCTTTTCTTTGTACCCGTCATGTCGAAACTGGAAATAGTACATGACTAATTGAAATCAGTAGGGATGCTCACCCCTCCTTAAGATAATGATATTGTATAGAAGAGTACCCGCAACTCTTAACTGGATTAACAATGAGAGACAGACAGGTGTATGTAAAAGTAGGAAAGGTGGGCAGAGAGGTAGGTTGGCAAGCCATATTTCATCTTAGTAGCGAGGTTCGGACACAAAGGGGATGATAACGTTAATGTCTTCGGGGAGTATAGTAAATCTATCTTCACTCCGCTTCCAAGCATTTAATCACCTTAATAACCAGCAGCTCTTCTTCAGACCTTTCGTCAGCCACACGGACAAACCCATCCCTGATTGCTGCCCTTAAAAACTGTTAAACTGCATGTCTCAACCATATGTACATATTAAATACATACATAAGCTTCTCAATTGATAAACTTGAGAGAGAATGCATACGAGTATTATTACTGCATCCAGGAATGCGTCAAAGTTACAGTTTGCGGTTATTTTATGTAAAAATATTTTGTGGGTACAATATCCGGTGTAGTAAGTGTTAAACATTGAAATGTCCCATCAGAGTTGCATAAGGAGTCACCATTCTGTCTGACTCTCGATTCTCTATCAACTTCTACATTTATCAAGTCGATACTAATATTATGGTAAATCAACTTGGCTGATCTCATCTCGTGTATTACCCTGTTACCTTGTCTCTTTCGAAGTACAGGGGCTCTGCTCCTTTTCAAATTTTGAAAGGTTGACACATTGACCCATTTGCAAGACCTGTCTTGTCTGCACATTTTACTAAATGATGGAATGTGGTAAGTGGGTAAGCCCATGAAAATGTGTTGCAGTTTTGCGCTGTAACAGCGAAATATTAGAGGCAACAGCATGTCTAATGTAATGTAGTGTGCAGACGAAGAATACAAGTGTAGTACTACATGTATGTTACCCATGTAATAAATGTATATAAGTATATGC
>JABASC010004715.1:0-11378 GCA_019776185.1 Plutomurus gul | reverse complement strand
TAGATAAATTTACAAAATGTGACTGTTGTAATTCTTCAGGTGTGTCTGGGAGTATTTTTGGAAAGGTACATGTCGGTTGCTTCAGCACACTTCAAAATGCAAAGGGAATCGTGGTATTTCAACCAGGAAACAAAGTCGATTCTCGTAAATCTGTTTTGCCATCAAAATTATCGCAACAAATTCAACCGTGTCGTTTGTCCTCTCACGGAGATCACGTTGCTTTGTGGACGGCGGAGAAAGTCCTTTCGGGAGTTCTTCTTCCGGTTATCCCATTAGCGTTGATGTTCCCCACACCCGGACTCGACTATCTTATGGCTTTTACCATCACCCTTCACTCTCATTGGTACACAATCATTAATTTTAAATACTTAATAGCAATTAAATCTTCAGATTTTGACCGTCTTTTCCTGTGTGCGGTTGGCAGTTGGTCAACAGTGGTTTAATATTAATTGTTTGTAAAGAAGTTAAGGATTGTTTCTTTGATTCAGGGGAATCGAGGCGATTGTAGTGGATTACGTCCGAGAATCAGTATTCGGATCTGCCATCCCAAAAATTAGTGTTGCTCTAGTGTACGCCTTGAGCGCTGCAACTCTTGGGGGTCTTTTCTATTTCACATACACGGATGTAGGATTGGCCAATGCTATAAGAATGTTGTGGAAATTGTGAAGCAAATTAGTGTAAAGTGTAGAAAAGCGAAAAATTATAAATACAATGTTATTTAAACGGTTTCCTCAAAGTCATTTCAACATACACGCAACTCAATTATCTATTCAAATATTGAGGTGCTCCATTATTGCAAATAAAGTAGATTTGTAATTATTCAAGTATGCCTGTCAATAGAAAATCTGTGTACTAACATCTGTACTTTTGTTACAGACATAAACATAAATGTACCAATATCAAGTCAAATAAAGTTAAATGATTTCGGTTTAATGGGCGTAAATTATAGTGCATTATTAATAGTTTTTGAACTTTTAACACGACATTTTATTTTTAACAAGACTTTTTCTATACGTTTAGGTTTTGTTAAATTAATTTAATAAGTATAATTAATAATTTAATAAGTCAGATAGATGCACAAATAAAAATGAATTTGAATAATATTTAGTATATGATATTATAAGCTGAATACAAAATCAGACAACGTATAGTGTTTTTCCAATTCTAACAGGCTTATATAAAATATTGTAGTTGCAGCTTATTATGGCTTTGTATTTTGATGCGATCTCATTATACGCAGAATTAAATTCATAATCCGACACTAGGGCTGCACATAAGATTACTTAACCATTCCTAGCAACAATTTAATTCTACGTATAGGGAGATAAAATTCATCCCTAGGTCGGGTTCGGGACATAACTTAAAAAAATGTGAGTTTTTCCGAGAAAAACCGCTCAGTGCACTCTAAAAAGTCTCTTTCAAAAGATTATCGAATTCGACATATGGGCGAGTAAGCAGTATTCTCAAAACTCTTATAAGGAGGAGAATATTATTTTGAAAAATTTAATGCGATGAAATCCGTAGTCTCTTAACCATTTTATAATATTATGCTTTTAGGGAATATTCCACGATGAGGCATTTATTGTTTACCCAAATATCCGTTAATCAGTAACAGAAAACTCCCGCTGGAATCACACCTTTTAATTAATCAATTGTAGAGAATTTAAAAAATGTTCTTGGCTGGAGTGCAGCAGTGATGATTGTCCCCGTGAAGAATAAAAGTGCGTTCAAACTTATATGGTAAAGATATTTTGAAAATGTTGCCCCATTTTTGGTGGCAGTCGATCGATAAAAGCATTCAGCCAAATGTTCACCTCTAGATGCTTTGTCGCCATCTAATCATGCAAAGAGAACATCTTTCAAACTCTTTCAAAATTTATAATTTTTATTTCAGGATTTACCGAGGGGTCGACTGACAATGTGGACGGTGTCACTTGCAACTCCTTCACCAAGATCGTTCGTTCCACTCACTTTAAACTCGTACGTCGTTTGTGGTTTCAGGTGAGGAACCTTCATTTTTGTCATCGACTCTGGAACTTGAATTCGCGTCCATTCGTTGCCGCGTAAAATACGATAGCTGTTTGGAATTAAACGGAAATCCTTTAAATTTAAAAATAATAATTTCCTTCTTATGAAAATATCGCTTATCAAATTCACCTTAGGATGAATGTCTGCGGAAGATACAATCCGCCAGAATAACCGGGTGACCATGAAATGGTAACACTTGAGAATGCGGAAGAAACTACGGTGATATTATATGGAGGGTGGGGTCGCGTTCCCTCCACGAATATTTTTGTGTGCACGCTGTCCCTTAAAAATTTGGTAGCAACGTTGCACCAGTATTCTCCATGATCTTCTTGCTGAAGATTGTCGATTTGCAGGGCCCCATTGTGCACCCGAACTCTACTTGTACTTTCAATGGAGATTACGTGACCACCCTGTCAAAAAATATTCAGCAAATAGTTTTTGTGTGAACCAAAAATAAAATTAGGAAACTCACCTTCTCCCATGTTAATGAGGTAATTGGCATAATTGTAGCGGTAGTTTTATTTAGAATATATGCGGCGCATGGTATGGTCAAATTGGAGCCTAGTTTTCTGTGGTAATCCGGATAGGGAATTTGTTCAAAGTTTATCGGCTCGGTGGTGTGAACATAAAATTTTGGAGATGCCCCGTTTGTACCGTGGATGTTATAAGGAGTACATCTGTAGATCCCTTTGTGAGAATCTGTGACACGGTCCACGAATAAAGAACCGTTGGACAGAACTGAAAATCCTCCAGGAGCCAAGTAGTCCTTGTCGAATTCAAGTAACTGATTGTTTTGTGTCCATGTCACAAAGTGGATCGCAGGATTTGATTGGATGTCGCAAGGAATCAGAGTAGACGACCACAGAGCCAGGTACAAATCTGTTGTCTTTTGTGCGTAATTGCTTAATCGTGCGGGAACTGCTCAAAATATTAATTGACTCCATCAAATATGTAGAGCATCAAGGTGTGAAAATATTGTTAACTAAAATTACACGATAATTATTTTTTGTAAATACAATTTTTGTACATTCAACGTTCAAATAAGCGGGTTCTGAATGAACGTGATCAATTTCATCGGATAGGACACAAGTGTAGAATCCAGAATCATTCGATTGAACAGGATTTATAATGAGACTGCCATTATCCAGTTGTTTCACGTGAGTCGATGATTTCACAGGAATTCCGTCTTTGAGCCACTGGACGGTGGTGGAAGTGTCTGGCTGGATCACTTGCCACTTGCATGCCAATTCTATTTCCTCTCTCTCCACAACCGTCAAATTCTGTGGCGACACAGTCAGAATGCCTACTTCTATGAACAAAAATTCCCAAGTTTTAAACAGCCTATTCAAATTTGAATTAGTGAATTAAGTTTTCCATGTTCTAACTTCCGATTAGGACTTTGGAATTGTGTTCAATGCTTCCTTCATCGTTTGTGGCTTTGCATCGATAATTTCCCTCGTCCTCTTTCCGACTGGAACTAATGTGCAGCCTACTGTTCATTATTATTGTTATCCTTGAGGACGGTTCTAATTCTTCAGAGTCTTTGTACCTTAATTTGTGTGTCAGATTTTCAGGGAAATACATTTCGGGTATTAGCAGATCGTAGTTTCTGGAGAAAATATCTATGCATACGTGAAAGATATTACCATGTAATGTGGGGGGCAGGCAACCCTTCCGCTTGGCAATGCAAAAAAATCGATTTTCCAATTTTTGCGTAAATTTCAGAGTTGGATGTGTGAATGAATCGCGGGGGAATTCCGCCTTGTGTCCTCACTTGAATCCTCTCGACGGATTCTCCGTTGTCCACGTTGTCAACTCCCAGTACAACAAATTCGTACAATGAGCCCGGATCTAGACTCGAAATCCTCACTTTCGTATTGCCATGGGGGACAGGGCGGACAGTGCCCCATTTCTTTTCTCCGACACGTCGATACCTTTAACCAACCCCTTTTTTATTTTGCCAATATTTGTACCTATGTGTATTTCATTAATTGAGCTTGGACCATGCACCCAGCGAGCTTAAATTGACTGACCAGACAGTAAATCGGTTTTCCTGCGAGAAGAGTGGCAGATTCCAATGGAGACTGACGCTGAAGTCAGTGGAGGTGGCCGTGATATTAAACGGAGAGTAGGGATGGCGCAAATTCGTTAAAATATTCACCGATTCGCCATTTTCTAAGAAAGTTTGCGGATTTGTCCCAGCTAAATTATTGGCAAATATTGAAGAGCCAAGTAAAAAGGACAAACAGTATATTGCACTGAACATTTTTAGCCTGTGGGAGAAGAATTATGCTCATTGTGAGTTTGGGTCCAATGAATAATGAAACTGTAAAGGCAGGCGAATGATGCGATGCACATGGAAAGACATTAAAGTGTAGACAAAAAAGTGAGACTAATTATAATAGATTTAAATGTGTTTGTTCTACTTAAGTACAAGTGTTGTTTTGTGGCCACAGCGCGTACACGAACACAATTTTTTCTCCTCTCTTTTATTGTCCACCATAAAGCTGAATCTGGATTTATCATTCTATTGTGGCGGCCGGACCATAAATTGAGTTAAACATTATTATGCTGATCATATGCATGACATCAAAGGTCGTATTCGTTAAACATTTCATAAGTCTACAACCTTTTTACTACTTAAATATATTTAACTATAATAATATGTGATAAACGTGACAAGTGTTGTAACACGATTCGAATTACACGACAGATTGAGATATCTGGCAAAATGGTCAGTGACACATTCATGGAGTCTTGGCAAATGACGCTTTCGTTGTTGAAATTATGTTAGAAACAATGCCCCAAGGATTAGGATATTAGGAACGCATGCGCACTATTTAATGCGCTGTTATATAGTCAGTCTGTAGTCTGTACAATCTACACTCACAACTCACAACAGACATCAAAAATTCTAAATAATTGACTGACGCAAAACGGATAATAAATGTGAAAATGCGATTTTTCAATTTCCCTCAAAAGTTCAATAATTTTGCACCGAATGAATTTGTGCACACCCACCCTTCAACAATTTTTACTCGTGTACATTTCAGGCAGTCATTTTGAACAGTTAGTGCGAACAACCAGACAGAGGAGACCTCTGCTCTTCCCTGCCTGTGCCCCCACTCACTCCACTCACATTCATTTATTATAGGTTATACAGACGCACGCAAAATTGCCAAACATAAAATGGTAGATCTTTTCATTAGTTGTTGTTGGTACAATCAACGAGCAAGTAAAAAGTGTGCAAATTATAATTTTTCGCCGCGCTTCCATCTTCAAACACAAATATGTAATTTGACAACTGTTTTATGGGTCATGTTCACAGCACTGCGCTCTAGCTGTTCTCGCTGTTCTCGCTGTACTCTATAATACATACAGAACTAATTCATTCGCTTTTCATTTAAAGATGCGACAAGTGCCAAAAGAAGTGGGTCTCGCCGCAATGCATTATTTACAAAACGTAGCACATAATTGTGCATTTAAAACACTTTTTAAGCTACATTCTTACAAATACATTCACATTTAAATGCTAAATGAACAATTAAGTAATGATAATTTCCTGTTGCCTTTCAGAATGTTTTACTTTTCGTTTGCAATATTAATATAGGAGATGGAAACACACGTGCGACCCACTTGCTCACATACTGCTAATGCATATGAAGACCGTTAGTAGGAAAGCAAACCTACAGGACAGTTCGTCAGTGAAGAGCCCATTTCACAGTTGCCTCCTCCATTCATTTATTAGAACATATTTTTCTTGTGCAAGGTGAAAAAAGATAAACTTATTAGAAATGGAAAAGGGAAATGCATTTTTCCGCATGATAGTAATTTGTTCTGTGTTTACAACATCCGTGGAAAGTGCCCCGGTGAATGTTCTGTCTGAACTATTTCCTGGTAACATTTTTCTACAGAATATTTTCATGAAGCCAACAAAACCGACCGGATACTTGGGAAACAACGGAGTTTTAAATATTCCAAGAATATGTAAGTTGCTATCAAAGATTCTTGATCAAAGAACATACCCTTGCAGCGAAAATTTTTCAAGTCTTTTGTTAAATAGAGATTTTTAGACCTTCTTTGTGCAAAAAATTATAAAAATTCACCCGCACAAGCTTGTTTCGCTGTGAATATTAGCTCCTCAGTGCGGTTCCTATCCAATATTTAACTAATTAACTAGTTAAATATTGTAAAGTATTTCAATTAGGAAATGAATTCAGTTACACTTTTACTACAGTGCAAACGTAAAACAAAATGAGTATTTACATATGTGCTACAATAATTGCATCTGAGGAAATTTTTATATGCAAAGGATGTAAAAACAATTAATGTACTTCAAAATGTTCGCTGCGGGGGTAGGGCAAACCCTATTGATATTCACACTTGGGAATGCAAAACCGGGTGGGTTGCGCAATGCCGGTATTCGGTGTCTTCGGTTCTACCTATAATCACTTCACAATACAACATGTGTAGCTGGATCCACAAATTATATAATACCTTGTACGATTACCGGTATTGGTCTAGCAATACCGTTATTCGGTTGTCGGTAATATCGGTATTGCATTCTCTGATCACACATGGTTAAATGGTTTGCTGACAATATTATCTTCTGTTGATTTATGTTTTAGCAACATCTACAGAATGTAGAAAAATCGGGGGTTATTGCTTTTACAGGTATATTTCTTCCTCTTAGGTTTATGGTGGTCACGACCCTTCCTGACTCTTTTTACAAAAAACCCGATTTTATTGTTTTTCCAGTGCCTGTCAGTTCTATAACTTCAATATACCAAATAAGAACTGCCCCGTCAACACCCACTGCTGCGCACAAAATGGCTCTAGAAATGGAGCTCTTGGAATGTATAATGGCCGCTAATTAGTAATTATTTTATTAGTGTCAGATATGGTGCAACTTGGCGTTACTGTATTTTCGTTACATCAAAAGGTACAGGTTACACAGCTTATAACTTGTAAATTTCGAGTTACCAGATTGAGTATTCGTAATTTTTCACGAAATCCATGTGTCACTACATAGTACCTAGATTATTAATTTGATTAATATTGATCATTTACTTGGGTAACTGGTACCAAAAGTGACAGAAGTTTTACCAGAAGGTAGTGTTGTTAATTTTATCGAAACCACATTATTATTATTGATTTTTATGAACATTATTCAGACTTCTAAGGATATTCAGTAGTTATATAGTAATATACTGATAAATCAATGTATACATACGTGAACGGCTGAGGATGCGACGCGACCGGTTGCGCAGCCAGCCTGACTGGCAGTGGGACAAAAACTCGGCCTAGGCCAAGTCATGTTCAAATGATACGCCTGCAACGCAACGAAATCGTTAAGAATTACTAACTATCAGGGGTGACCAAGATACTTCGATCATAGATACAAGATACTAGATACAGTGCATTGGTCAAGATACAGTTGTATCTTAAATACATTCGATCTCCTGAGCCTCAAGTTACAAGATACAATATATTTTTCACAAATTTAATTATCCAAGATACAAGATACAAAGTACAGTATTTAAGATATATTTTTCAAGATACAAGATACTTTTCCACAAATGTAATTATCCAAGATACAAGATTTCAAAATACAGTATTTCAGATTCATTTTTCTAGATACAAGATACTTTTCAACAAACTTAATTATCCAAGATACACGATACAAAACACAGTACGACAAAATACTGTTTGAGTTAGTACACATCCTGAGACCAATCTCGATGTCAGGGATTCGATGTACAGGGCAGATTTATGACATAAAATGAAAATTTTATGTATTTATGTATGTATATGTAGGTAAAAAAGTTTTAAAATGCCCGGGTAACATTTACGGGGATATACGTTGCACGGCCTGGTTCCTTCAATTTGTAACCGAATTGGATGAAACTCACTATGCATGCTTAGAACTCGGTCATAAACATAGGTAATTAACCTTTGGGTAGGTTACCCACAATTGCGCACTGGGTAGTGGGTATATGGCGAACCCTGATTGTATCTTGTGATCATAAGTTAAAGTCGGCCTCCCTCTGGGCAAGTGAATATGAATGCAAATTTTCATTTTTACCCACATTATTTATTGTACAAGTGTGCTCATCAACACTTTATAGTAAGAAACTAAAAAATTGTGATCGTCTCACTGCGGGTGTAGAATGTACTGTATAATTGAAAGCGTATGTGTAATTTAAATGTATTTCTGTGTTATAATTCCATTTATTCAGAACAAGTCTTTATTTGATTGAGAGTAATCTTTAAGTTGGAAAATAAATTTGCATGAGCCGCAGATAAATTGATATATCCTCTTCATCGTACAAACAAAGCACAACTCGTTCGATCTACCAAAATCAGAATTACAAATATAAATTCTTGCTTGAACACAATACATAGTTAATTAGAGGAGACATTGATGTTAACTGTGTAAACCTTATTGTGCTTGTCACATCTCAAACACTTCCGTAAAGTCTTCAGAGCGATTCGTGCAGCTTCTGCTTTCGGGTATCCTACAAATTAAAGTGTTGTATATAAGCATATATATATAGTTAACGAATATTAAGAGAAAATTAAATTCAAATCTAAATCATTCAATTTCACTAGGATTGTTTTGTAGCCTATTTTCAGTTATGAACACAATATTCATTACATGCAGTTACCTTTTTTTCCAGTTGAAATACAAGGGAACGCCTATTAAATTAAACATGTCGATTATTATTACTTTATAAAGGTGGTTAAGGATAATTAAGACAAGAGCTTAACTAACAATGGATTTCAGGTTGGTGTTCTGAAAAATGTTCATGCATTTTTCGTAGCATGACGAGAGCTGGACAGGATTTTCTTTGCACGGTCCGTTAGTGTGAATCACAACTAGAATTAGTTAAACAAAACATTAACTTTGACAATATTGTTATTTAAATTCGACGTCTACGGAATGTGGGCAGTGGGCGTGCACAGTGCACCTACATTTTGAAGACAAGAAAAAGGATTCGGTCACGATGGCGTCTCCAACAGCCAAATTTCTAGCAGTTGACAATGTCCGTTTTAGCCTCTCTCCCGCCGCAGCATGGACGCACCTGTCCACTACAAAAAAGCAATAACTTTACAGTAAAAGTGATAAATTAATACTTAATTTTTTGTTTATTTTTATTTGGTCACACCTCCATTCTCTCCTGCGTAACGAGAAGTTGTCGAGTTTACAGTGAGGTCCGTTTTGAGACAAGTGATGTCTCCGAACCAAATTGATATTTTACTGTTCACTTGTACATCCACAGGAAATCGTTCATTATCCTCTACATTGCAAACACATTTAATTAGCGAGCAAATTTAATAATCTACCCTCTCGGGGGGCTTTTACGCGTCCACAGAGAATTTTGAAAAATAAAGCACATTACTACTTTGTCTCATTCAAAATATTGGAATAGGTTAGTGTCCGCTCGTCCACAAAAGTGGCTCCACTCCACTTATTGTGTACAGAGTAGGAACCACACCACAATGGTCGTTGTGCAGGTGAATGGACTATACCAAAAGCTCCCATTAAAATGTTAGGAAAGGAAAGCTTTTGTAGTACATTTACCTTGTAGCAGCATTGTAGTTCCTCAATAAATCGTGAAAATCAAACTGATTTTTACAAATTACAAGCACGGATATTCAGGATTTATTATGAAAATTCGAAATTGGGCCCACCTCAAAAAGGAAACCTTGACGCACCTTGGTTTGTACCTGCATATATTGGGATCCTCTCTTTTTGATCAGCAAAGTAGACATTCCAATTGGGTATCTGGCGGATGGTTACCTCAAAAGAGGATTTAGCAGTTCTCGGAATATTTTCTATTTGGCGCAGTTGTCCTCTGTCCACGGTCTCAACTATCCCCAAGTGCTGCAACTCATCAGTAAGTGCCACGTGATCGAATAATGATTCATAGCCCCCAAACGGTCGGCCGCCTGCCCCAAGTTCCACCAACGGAGGCACATCGTCCACATCAAACTCGAGATCACAATCGACAGGTAAATTCGCCGTCGGATCTTCTCCGGAAAAAAGTTCGTAATCGAAAGCAAAGCTGGAGTCATCGTCCAGTAGCAGCGGCAAAAGTGCATCCAAAGAGTCAATTTTTCTCTTTTTGTCCACCTGCCCCGGCAGCCCCTCCTCTGAATTCTGGCAAATATCCCCTGACGTGCAACTTAAGTTCGGCTCACTTTCGTCGCTAGAACTGCCGCAGCTGCGCTTCAATGAAGATTTCAACTTCCTCATTCTCAATCCAGTAATTTTCAATTTTTATTTCTCTGTATCCAGCAGGGAAATTTTTCAAATTCGATTTTGCGATGAATTCAGCGACGACGACAACGACAACGGAGACGAGACAGTGCAGAATACACAGTGCGTGCTATTCGATTAGAATAAAATATGCAGGCCGAACGATGGCTGATATGTTTACACGAAAGTTTGTCGACCCGATACACAAAATGCGTGAAGAAGGAAGTAATGACCGTTTAGTTGTTAATTTTATTATGAAATAATAAGAATTGACTAGTAAAAAATGTCAGAAAGTGGCAGCACAAAGCACTCACTGACGAACACGTCAATATCGTGGAAATTGGAAATGAATTCTAATTAACACACCGGTAGCCATAAACCTCAACAAATCAATTTCCATGAAGTAACTATGCATCATACATATTAGGAAGATTCCGATAAAATGAGAACAATGCAATGAATAACACTCACACGGCTGATGATACGACCCACAGAAAAGATACATTTTTTCAGAAAGATGGCACGGTTGGACTCCATTCTTACTGAAATGGTGAATTTGTATGCCAAATTGATGCATGAATCATGAAACTCGCAAACTAAATGCTACAGGCTCTGATCTAGGGAGAATCTATGGAATTCAAATCCCCCCACATTGGAGAAACTTAACTCGGGTAAGATGGGCAAGGTGTTGCATAGGAGGAGCTGCGTTAACATTAGTGAGACAAGCAGATCAAAAGGTCAGAGTACAAGGTAAAAATCCCCTTTACCCGCACCTGAAATAAATCACATTTATCATCGTTGTTATTTGCCTAGGGATGGGATTTCAGCAGTGGCGAAAACAAATATTGTTTTTTCGGATGTTGAACAACATAATACCGGCCACCTGGTTAATATTTCACTACCACAGCACAGCATATTCTCGTTCATGTGTACTTTTCTAATGCACAATTTATTTTAGTTTTCCAATAAAATTGTACAATACAAATTACAAGTGCACATTGGGTATAATACTACAATAGGGCCCCCTCGCCAATGAAGATGTGTGATATGTCAATCGACTCAGTTTTTTACGCTGATTTCAACGGTG
>JABASC010004714.1:0-11378 GCA_019776185.1 Plutomurus gul | reverse complement strand
CACTATAGATACAAATCTGTTAATGTGAATACTAACCTGCTCACTGTATACATTTCTCAACGTTTTCATTTTAATGTCAATACTAGCCGGCTAGTATGTACATACGCCTGCTGTACATATTAGCCGTAACATATTTATACACATTTATAGTATACATATTATGTTTATATAAGTATATTTAAAATATTTATTTACTTTTCAAAAACGGAAACCTTTTCGTTCCACCAAATTTTATATTACACATTTTAACTCGCGTTTCTACATCTCATTATCCCTTGTCGTTTAATTCGTTTCTTCTTTCTTCCCCAGCTCCTATCAATGTGTAAACTTCCGTGGGTGCACCTGCTCTAATTATAGACGCCCCCCAAAAATAGCCAGTGCAATATTTTATTTTAATAATTGATATTTTGTTAGTGTGCATGGTGTCTCCAGTCTCCAGTATTTGACTAATTTGTAAGATAATAACACTTTATAAATACATTCATTTAAAATTAAAGTTCTATCTTTGCGAAAATTTTCAATAAAGATATCTCGTATTCGTATCAATGTTATCAATTCAAAAGGACAACTGAAATGAGAATTTACGGGATTTTTTATTTCACTCTCTGTATGACCGGAAATCCACATCAATCTAAAGGTTAATGTTAAGATGTTAATATATTTATAATCTTATAAAGTAATTAGTGTAACTAGAAAACAAGTTCACAAATGTTAATAAAATTGGGTCACAATTTCAGCCATTGAATGTCTTGAGTGTGGTGCGATACCAATGGTACCTGGGAGTGATGCTCAATGTCATAATGCATACATCTCGTCTGTGCCGACATGCACCATTAATTTAAGTGGAGACGTTTCTACAAGTAAAATCAGAGATCATTTTAAATATCACTAAACATACATGTTACTACAGTTGACTAATTATTCATAGTAAATATATGTTACAGTTAGTATACAAAATCAGTGAGTTTGTAAAATTACTAGTAAATATGTATATTAACTAAAAATCATCAGCAGTGATTATACAAATTTCCTAGTTAATATGTAAATTTACTAGGAAATTTGTATAGGTAATCACTGATGATCTTTAGTTACTATAGTATACATGTTTACTAGTAATTTGACAAAATCACTGATTTTGTATACTAACTGTAACATATTTATATAATAAATATTTTTTGTTGAATTTTGCAGCTGTTGGCCCGACTTTATCAACTATATCCGTAACCTATCCTGAGAAAACGACGAATTACAGCACCGACACCGACCCACCAACAACGACGAATTCCAGCACCGACACCGACCCACCAACAACGACGAATTCCAGCACCGACACCGACCCACCAACAACGACGAATTCCAGCACCGACACCGACCCACCAATAACGACAATTACCGACAATACTCCAACAACATCCTCAGAGTTTTACAATTCAACGGTCTCAACAGCAGAGTCCATAAAAAAGATTACAGAAGTTTGCTACAAGCTGAAAGGTAGATTTCGTGGTGAAGAAATTACAATGAGAGGTTGTGATGCAATGGACGACTCGACAGTGAATAAATACTTCGGAGATGAAATAGAGGTTTGGTTTGACACGGAAAGGTTCAAAGTTCAAAATATTTATTGTCGAATTTTAAAACTTTAAAATTTATAAATTCTAATAAATTAATTTTTTTAGGGGAAGAGAACTTGTTACTGATAAATCATTTTATATTTGTGATCGGGACTTTTGCAATGCTGAATACCCGACTAGTACTGAAGGCTCATCTTCAAAACTATTTTACTCCTGCATTTTAATATTAATATCTGTGGTCATCACCACCAAAGTAAATTTTATATACCTATTACAAATACGGACTTGAATGATAACGTGAAAAGAAACTTGTTTTATATAAGCTATCAATAGCAGCAATAGAACAAACTAATCGATTTTAGACCAAATGAAAGAATAAATAAACGAATAAAAAATCTGTAAATTGAAAAATTGAAAAAGGAAACAATTAGTAGTATATTGATTCGTGTTTTATCATTTATTCAAATCAACCAAAAATTCCGCACCTTAGAAGAATTGTAATTGATTTTCAATAGGTGTATTTCTATTTGTACACAGACTCATATATAGACAGGTTTCTCCATTCCAACGAAATGTTTTGTGTTTGTCAGCATGGAATGATGAGACCAAGTCGGGTTCTCAGAAAAATTATGTATGGTCAAAAAAATCGACAGAAAACCTTCCTGGTTCATAAAAACAGGACCGTTTTAATGGAAGTTTACAGTGTAGCAACACAGTGTTACAATGTCAAAGTGTAGCTTTTTAGAGGGAGTACTGCCTTGCGGTGAACCAGCCAAAGCCAGTACAACAATTCTTCTATGTGTATTGTGCAGCATGGGGTATATTTCAACACTTGTACGCGTAAGCTTGAAATTCGAATAGGTTTAGCTACGAAGGTAAGTAGATATGATAATAGGATATATGTATGGGAATAAAATCACTATTTTTGAAGATTGAACCTCGTGACCGCTAGAGCTCAATTTTTCAATTGTTTCTTGAGTAATAGGGGACCACCACACACAGAGAGGAAAAACAATATGATTATACGATTTTAAAAATTTTACATAAATAAAAACCACAATTTGGAAATTTGGATGGGGAAGAACCGACTGCAAAAGTAACTCGACTTTCTTTAATAAATGAGGGAATTTTTAAATCAGTGTATCCATTTAATTAGTGTGCACTAATCACCATTTTTAGTTGCTATAAATATTCTAGTAATTTACGACGCTTCGTTGTTCCTGTTTAAGTTCTAGGCTGTGTGGTGGTATTGCAGCATTTTACAGCCACATTGTTCAAACTAGTGTCGTCAATATCTGAAACAAAAGTTTAGCATGAAAACATAAATGATGCAAGAAAGATGTTCTTCCTGAACTTTATGAAATAGATCATAAATGGTGAATAATAGCATAGAATGGGGTTACCAATTCCTCTGTCAGGTTCCACTTGCGTCTGCAGTCCACAAATGGCTTTCCCCTGTTCACATTTCTGGGGTTCAGTCCAATTTCCCCATTCGGTTCCGTCCCCTTCCAGGTAATCCCCGTTCAACTCAGAGCAAAACAGTCTTAAATTGTTAGCCGCAGTGTCATCTCTTAAGGGTCCTCTGGGTGGTTCTGACCGAAGCTGAAAACCTGTGGCCACCCCGTCACATTCAAAATATGATTGCCATTGTCCAAAGTCACCCACTAAGCTTCTGATTGCTGGGTAGTCTGGCAGCCTCCTGTCGGGGTGGTCATCCTTTTGTGTACGTGGAGGAGAGCAGAAGAATTTTACTCCGTTCAGACCAGTTTCATCTGCAGTTCTGCTTTTAGGTTCAACCTTTAGTTGCATTCCAATGACGACCTTGCCTAGAGGACATTGCTGAAACTCGCCCCACACTCCGTGCTCCGTTACTCTGGGAGAATGCAGAAAAATTGGCGATTTTGGCACTGGCGTATGTCCTATTACGAAAACTGCTAAAAACAGTTGTGCCAACAATCTTATAGAATAATCCATCTTTACTGACTGATCTTGTAAACTAAATTTTCCTTCGGTAATACAGGAATACAAGTGTAATATAAGTCCTTTATTCATAGAATTTACATTTATATAAATATTTGACGATCTAAAGCGTTTAATAAAATTATTTTGTAGCTTTATTGGTTCAAATCAATGGGCAATTAAAATTGAAAAGTAAGCACGAGAAAATGTTTAGTTGTATCTAAGCAAATAACAAGTGCGTCGCAATATATTGGCGAACCTTATTGCTCTGTGTACATGGATGAATGGCCAATAAAAACCTAAAATAAAAGCAAACCAACCTATACCATAAAAATTGAAGGTTACATGCCTTTGTTCCCACATCACAAATTTCGCAATATTTCTAATGTGTATTAGTAAATTCTATAATTTATTATCAATGCTAATAGATAATTATTAGACACAGATAATAAATGCCGCGGGATTGGGGGTTCAGATGATAAAATTAATTTTGAGGGAAGCAGCATCTACTAAGGATAGGTATGTATATCCTTAGTATAAGGGGTAACAGTAGAGTTGCAGTTAGGATTGTAACTTTCCTGAGGACATGTGATGTTCAGTGACTTATCATACTTTCGTACTACAAGTTCTACGACATTATATAATATTTTCAAAAATTGCAATATGAAAACATTTTTCTATTGTACTATCAATAAAAATATGTATATAGTGTCCACTTCTTGGTCATAAAATATTATGGTTGGATATGGGCTGATCCATGTGCTTCAGCAGTGATGGGATAATTCTAATACAATACTGTAACATTTCCTTTTCAATTTTTTTGATTTCAACCTTTTGAACTTTGCCTCTCTCACGCAGTTACTCCAAAAATGACGAATTTTCTTTAAAAACAAAAATTATTTCTATTATGAAAACAAACAGAGATATTGACAGAATATACAGATAGAACAACGAAATAATGTTACTATTGCTGAAATAATAAAGTTGGCGGTGCACTTTCCAATCCAGTTAAACTGAGCAGAGGACCTCCACAAGGAAGCTGTCTGTCCGGATTACTATTCTCTATCTATGTGAACGATTTACCAAAAGTGCCAATTTTTTGCAAAGCGGTCCTCTACGCAGATGACGTAGCGCTCTACTTATCGGCGAGAAGCATACAAAAAGTTGAGGCCTTCACACAATTAAATTTAAGTGCTCTAGTAATGTGGGGTAAAGAAAATGGACTTGTGATAAACGCTGAAAAAACTAAAGTGATGGTTATATATCCCTCTAATATGAAGTACCCGGGACAAATTAAACTGTATTTATGTAATGATGTTATAGAGCAGGTATCTCAATTTCACTACCTCGGGGTCATTATTGATGAAAACCTGAATTGGAAAACTCAACACAACAACGTCTACAAGAAAATGAATTCACGCTTCAAATTGAAATGTGGATACCAAAAATGCTTTAGTAAAAATTAAATGAAAATGTTCTGTGACTCGCTAATTTTGGGTGTTTTGGACTATTGCTTACCTATCTGGGGAACAATAAGCGATTTTCTGATAGAGAAAATAGACACAGTGATTGGAAAAATTGCTACAATCTTTTTATCTAATAAAAGTGTGAAACAAGAAACTTTGTGGTATGTTCTGGAGAAAGCTAAGCTACTAACAATGAGTGAAAGACGGGACAAGTACTGCCTTAGATTTGTATACAAAAATATTATACTCCCGATAGGTGTTACTAATGGAGCTTTTAACAATGACTATGTTAAGCCTGCAGCTATCAGAAGTTTAAGATCTAAGTATAATTTAAAGGAACCTGCCTTACTGACGACATTTGGTAGGATGGCGATGCATTATAGAAATATAAAATTATGGAATGATCTCCCACCGGCAGTACGATATCCAACTCACTTTAAATCAGTCATATAGATTTAAGGTACATAAATAAAATCTCTACATGCTCCAAACTAAATCAAATTAGAATTCAGTTTATCCGTCGAACGATTATTCGACACTTGGATTCACGCGTAATTCAGACGCAATATTCGTGTTATTTTAGTTTTTGCCGATTTTGCCGGGTGGGCATTTTTCTGCCTGTTTGTGCTATATGCCCGTTTATCAATGCCAACTTGGTAGTTGAATACTGCACTACCTAGTTACAATAGTTCACTCTTTCAAACTAATTCAAAGCTTCTACAAAATCTAAACTTCGTGTTATACAACGTTGTATCCAGTGAACCAAACAATTCAAATTGGTGGATGAAATGTACAAAATTAAATTTTCTACTAGAAATATTAGCCTAGCATTTACTCACATCAGTTACCAGTCGAGTACAATGATCACGTCAAATTTACATTATTTCATGCGAGAAAAACTTTTAAAGGTTTTAGTTTTTTACTAAATGATGGATAAATGTATAGATAATATATATATGTAATTAGATGCGGTTAATAGATGTAACAAATCAAATTATTGAACACCAATTCACTGCTTTATTTTGTTTGATAAAATAAAAAATTAACTCACATTCGATGTGCATTATATTTACGTGTTATTCCGTGCTTAAATAATATTAGTCTCTATGCGTGACAGGATTGAAATTAAGCGTTTTAGGATTCAGTAAGTGTAATTATCCTAATATAACCCACTATAAATTTACGCCAGGTGCAAGTAAGTACAATTAATTATTCCAATGTAGGTAATCAAGCAATACTGACAACTGCTCACTTACTCGTTCGTGCACACTGACACACTGCTTCAAAGTTTATGCACGTACCTTTCACCCATTTATACTACAACGATTACGGAACACTTTCCATTCCCATGGCACGTTCTGGTCAACTTCTTCTAGACCGGTTTTTCACTCTCAGATTTCTAATGGTGGTATTTCAAATAAAATAGGACTGCAACAGAAAGTGTAGGTCCATTATGAGTAATGATATTTTCGTAAGAAATGTTGTTCGAAAAATATGCATACTAATAAATCACATCTGCGGCCGGGCATATGGTTTGTGAATGCTCTAAAAGGGAATGTTACATACATGCAAATGCAAGTGAATATTTCTACACTGAACCGCATCCACGGAATTCTACAGATTCTGTAGAATTCTATTGTAGGTACCCGCTGCTGCGGAAATCCAGTGATGTAACTAAAATGAAAATTGGGGGCGGCACCACCTAAGTTTACTAATGTTAATTGGCTCCTCCTTCCCTATCTTCCTATGTCAATTTATAAAATTTGGGGAGCCGTCGTGCCCCCTCCAAATATGCGCCAGTTGGCTGTACCTATACATATTTGAATAAAAGTATAAATACAGGGATTCATCCAATACACTGCAGCGTAATCCTTTAACTATAATCTACATTACATTTGCAGTGCAACATATTAGAATGGGAGTTAAGGGGATTTTTATTTTCACTGCATTTTTAAAGCTTTTTGCATCCTCTTTTGGTTGGGATGGGAGAATTGTGTTTGAGGATAATTTTGACGGGAATTCATTAGATCTTAACAAATGGGAGTATCAAGAAGGATGCAGCAACAGTAAGGGAAGTTAAATATTATAGTAAAAGTTTGTAAATTAAATATTTGATATCCATTGTAATTTTTCATAATCATTTGCTTCTTTGCAGTTTACGGTGGAAACAATCTTCAATGCTATATTCGAAATAATGTTCAGGTGAAAAACGGCCATTTAGTAATTACAGCGAAGAGAGAACGGCGCGAAGACAAAAATTACACTTCAGGTCGTATTCTTCAACGGGGAGCTGGTAGAGTGTATGGGGCTTATGTGGTGAGAGCACGTCTGGCGCGTGGTGACCATTTGTGGCCTGCCATCTGGCTGCTGATGAGGGACGGCGAATGTCGATACGAGGAAATCGATATTGCTGAATATCGTGGACAGCTGCAGGAAGCTAATCAGCTAGCACAAGCCGCCCATTGGGGTAGATCCTGGGATCGGCTCACATCAAAAGAGACAAAGGTCACCGTGCCTGCGGACCTCTCCAAGGATTTTCACGAATTTGCGGTTTTATGGCGGCGCAGTAAAATCGAATGGTTTATCGACAATCGGAAATACTTTGAAGCATCACTCACTGATGGTGTGTATACGAGAAATCCGAACAAACTCCCCTGTTCAGGTTCTGGGGGTTCAATGCCTTTCAGTGAACCTTCCAATTTCATATTAAATCTCGCGGTTGGGGGTCCATTTTTCCAAGACTTTCCTACATTTAATCCCAACACTTGGACCAAGCCGACAATGGAAATAGATTGGGTTCGTATCTATCAAGAATAATATTATCGTTCTGCAAGATATTACATGTAGTATGATGTGCCATATCTTGTATATTTCAATGAATTGACTGCAGTTTTCATTATCACTGAACACAAGTACATCTATTTGGTAGTCAATACATCAGTATTTGTACCCTTTTGTACTTTATATGATTTCTGAACAGTAATTTTTTTCGTAATAGTGTCATTGTAACTGCCTGTCCATTAACGCTACAAATCAGAAAATGTTAATAAATTCCTGCTTTATAATTGCGAATCGACTTTTGGATTGATAGAGTAGAAAACGGTGAATACACATAATGTAGAAACATAGATAACGAAGTTTCTATGTGGTCGAAAGTCATAATCGGTGAAATGCAATATTAATTCAAGTACAAAATATATAGACTTATTAGACTAACTTTTGAAGATTTATTTAAATTAAATTGTATTTTCAAAATATATTGTAATTCTTATAATAAAGGCTGGAGTGCTAGAGAATAGAAAAAGAAAATTGAATACTTTCAAGCTGGAAATATTATGAGAAGTGTAACAATATAATTTGATGCTGTCAAGTAGAAGGCTAAAAGGTGCAAATACTTTATGGCCCTAAGAATTCCCAGACGGATACCAAATGGTTTCAAGCTTCTGATTTCACGCCTGATTCGTCGACAGGCAATTCTGCTACTTTTTGCGCTCATAATATATTTACGAGAAGTTTCGTACACTTGGGAAGAAACTATAAAAATGATGGTAACCACAGTTGTGCAACTTGGGCAATCCACCACAAACAGCATGTAGATAGGAATGGACACGAATCCGTACAGTCGTATTAAAGCAATAAACGGAAATACCATTGACAATCCAAAAATGCATATAATTAAAGGGAAGAATCCTCCGACGAAACTTTTATTGAAGTTTGTGTTTAAAATATTAAGGCAGCGGAAATATTGAGGCTTCCTTGCATATTCAGTGTCCAACCTTTAAATTTAAAATGAAATTATAATTAGAGATTAATATTAAATTATAATAAATTAGGGTGCACAATGAATTGATCCAACTCCCACTAGCCACCCAAGCTTTAAAAACGTTCATTGAATTTGATGCATCAATCAGAAAAATCATTTTGCTTGAACGAGCAAATCGCAACCCCCACATTAAGGAATATGTTTAAAAATCTTTACAATATATCATTGTATAAATACTTAGACTAATTGTAAACACGTATACAATATTTTGACCTGTTCACTATACTTAATTTTTAAGATAAGTTTTTTTCCCTCATACTCAAACTACAATGATGGGAGATAACAAGTGTAACACACAGTTATAATCATCAGTCAATAAAAGTTTCAATCAATCAATCGATCGTATAAAGGGAAGTAGGAGGATTTTTAAATTACGTAGCGTGCCATTTCTCTTTTAATGATAATTATATATTCACAGAGAAAGGTGAAAATTTGGAACCCTCTCCCTCCCTCAGTAATTCAATTCCATCAATTTGCACAAAGAATACACCAGTGTTGTTAATAGTTACTTTTCCTCTTATCGGGTAGTGCAGAAGAAGCATGGGAAGTACACGCTAATCATTTGTGCAGTGAGGTTAGTTACTATGACAACGGGCGCTGATTTACGTGTATATCATACACTGATACATCTTCAACTCTTGTATGACAATTTTAAATTAATGCTTCTGTTGCACTACCCGATAAGAGGAGAGGTAACTATTAACAACACTGGAATACACAATAAGCGTTTTTCTTCGGACCCCTTCCTCATGCTTCCTGAACTACGTAGTTTATAAACACGACTAAATATTATTTAATCTTAACGAATGATTCAGGGACTCACCTCAAAGTATTCATCCAGACTGGAGCAACAGAAATGTACATTTGTAGGTATATAAAAGAAATGCATATGGTGTATCCAACGTAGTAAAAGTAAAGTATTTGTAATGGGGCGAACACCAACATCATCACCATTTCTGGCAAGAAATCGTACGGAAGTAACGATGAAAAGAATAAATCTTGGCGAAACGCAACGATGTGAAGAGTCCCCAAAACCGTAATAAATGATATCGTAATAAAGCAGTAAAGAAACACAAACAGTTCCAGAATTTTTGCACTTTTCGTGTTTAACACATTTTTAAATTCTCCTGAAAATTTAAAATAATACAATGTGTGAATTGTAAGACAATTTGAATGAATTGGGAATAAAAATATGGAAAATACTCACTGTCGTAGATTCTGTCAACGTTTATAAGCTGCGTAAGAAATGTCACCATATCACCCTTTCTCATGGACACATTATAAAATATTAGAGTACCAAATGAGTAGCCAACAACAAAAAAAAGTATCAGGGAGAGATATGCGATATGTATGGATTCCTTGCGTAATTCCAAAACCATGAGTGCAACTTCATAAATTGTGTAAACCAAAGAAATCACTGCAAAAAATTCAGCCGAAAATTTCCTTGGTAGACTGTCAGAAATGGAAATCATATTCTTCGATTCATTCCATTCGAATGGAGATATTTTAATAAAACCTGCTACTTTTACATAAACTGATAAATATTTTATAGTTTTTGAAAGCATACTTTTCCCCTTTTCTATGCAAAGGAAGTGAAATTATAATGTGAACTACTATTCACATTATACTATTCACAATAAGATTTACTTTGGTTGAAGAAAAGAATGTGCTTTATCTTATAAATCGAATAATATTGTCGAACAGTTGTAATATAAAATAACGAAAAAACCGTTTATGACTACAGTAATTTTTCAGAAATAGACTTCCGATGTCACCTTCGGAGGAGGCGACGTGAATTTATGTTAGCATACACTACCTATGCATTTATAGTGTCTAAGCTAAATTAAATTATGTACTCCAGGAAATTGTAATTGCCCAGTAATTGAGTAATTTATGTGTCAGTCATGAGCTATATTTAGTAATATTATTCCACTAGGAATATCACAATAATAGACTGATCAATAGTAATAAATGTAAATGAAGTGATATTACACAAAGATGTAAAATATATCTGTGCACATTATCATATCTTTTATTTAATTTTTTTATTCAAGGTGGAAGCACAAATTAATTTAATGGAAAAAGTGGGAATTATAACAACTGTCCCCACTCATGGGGACAGTTATTGTATACTGTAAAAAAAATTGTATTTGCAAAACAAGCAAATCTTTTGGGACTAATTCTGTCCGTCTTCTTACCTTATTGCCCCTGACAGGTGTCTGCACAAATTCTTCCTTTTTAGGTTTGTGATTTTGGATTTTGGATTTATCCATGACCACACCCCGTAGACTTCGTCCATGTCCAACAAACTGTGACGCTTCATATAATTTCTCTATAGAAATACCTCTAGAGGTTTTATGAGTCCTTCGACGTGACATTCCTGTTTAAAATAGCAATGCAACAAAACATGTAAATCGCGAAACAGTATATGAAACTGTCCCCAACACAACGAATAACGACAATTTCATTTTCCTCCATTACTGTGTTTCCAGAAATTGGACACAAGTTTTATGAAAGATTAATCTTTGCATGATTAGATGTATATGTAGGGGTTATAAG
>JABASC010004713.1:0-11386 GCA_019776185.1 Plutomurus gul | reverse complement strand
TATTATCAACATTAATACGACGAAATAACTATTTTTGAGATTATGGAAATTATCAGCATTTTGTTATAAAAATATTATTCTAGCACCATGGTTTGAGAATCACGCTGTGAGAAACTGGTATGGGACGATTGAGAAAAGATTGGCCTATGAGGTGTGAGAAACAGGAGAAAATAAAGCTTTGCATGGATTTTACAATTTTGAACAAGCTAGACCAGTAAATGATACCGGTATTAGATTTAAAATAAATCATATTGGACAAACCTAATTCAATGTAACTACTTAAGATTATTTTTACTTGAGAATATTTAAAACAACAATATATTTGGAAGTAATAGAATTAAAACCTAACGACTGTAACGACTTCATATATTCCTAAGTTTATACTTATTTATCAACCACACTACGTTTATCTGTAGAGCACATTATCTCGTATTATACTTCCCACAGTTTCTTCCGAATAATGTACGGATATGAATTTAAAAAACCCTGGCTAGCACGTGCGCCCAAGCAGATGTTCAATGTTTGCTTTCTCGTTGTTGGAATAATAGTGAGGAGGATTTAAGGCGAATTCTCAATAAGTATTTTTGAATCATTTGAAATAAATTACTTTTCTTAATGTAATGTTCTATAACTCAATTACAAAATCAAATCAAAAGTTGACGACTAAAAAAAGTGGCAGTAGGAGCAACATATTTTCTGGAGAAATTGCTTTCACCTCGAATGAAATGCCGAATGGATTATAATCACAAGCTCCAGGGAAAAGTAGTACAGATATTCTCAGGGAACATAAACCGTAGTTGTCTCGCGTCGTGCTGGTAAGGGACAGACCATTTTTCTCTGCACAGCACACCAAGGATATCATTTGTCTAAGAAAGTTATACCAAGTTTCCATTTCCAATTACACATTCGGTTGAGTGGGTCGCATACATTTTGCACAGTGCGCACGCAACGCACACCATATTCTTATTCCGTACTACTTTTTCCTCTTTTTATCTGCGTATACATATACAGATCTACCACAGTAGTTGTACTATGCTCGATATTTTTATATGCCTTGTATATTTCAGGATATATGAATTTACAAAAATGCAGATGGATGGTTAAAATCTAATGACATTTGCTAATCTAGAGCACAGCATTCACTGTTATAATTAAACAGACTTGGCTTAGAAATTAGAGAAGCCGTCAACCGCACACCGCATAGCAGTCTGCAAATTGGCTTTTGCAGATCTGACGAAACCCACTGTGTTCTCCTCACAAGCTTCTGTTTATACTCAATAGCAAAAACAGGCACGAGCACTCCCCACAGAGTTTATAGGATTAGGCGGCACACTGTGCACTAGAAAATTCAGTCAAGGAATCTTGGGTGGCATAAATGTAAAAAGAAAATAACACTTTGCAATAAGAACAGGTACAATCCTTTGAGTGCTTGTGGATAGAGTCCACAAAATGTTTCATATTACTCTACAGAAAAACTTTGTAAATAAAATGTGATAAAATGATACCTAAATTTAATCCAACAGCTTTAAAATCTTCATTTATTAGATTTGTAATCATGCGTTTAAACCATGATTATTGTATGAATTATTTTGTAAGTGCAACGAAAGTACACGAGGATAGAAAGCAACTATGTACATCCCAAAATGGTTGTGTTGGTGGAATCAGGTTTCTATGTGGAAAGGTGAAACATGGTGAAAACTCGTTTACAAGAATTGCTTAATCATTAATGGTGGTTCAGCCAGGAGCGCTATTAAAATTTGACCCATGTAGCGACCTAAATCTTTGTGAAGTAAATTTCTTGGCGAAATCTGAAATGATGAATAATGAACTGTAATGTGTTTTGGGTTGTAATACGCTCCTGCTCTGCAGAGTAACTAACTATTTACAAGAGCACAGGTCGAACTCGAAGGCTTCAGTAATGCCATAATCGGTAATTGTGTAAACCTTAACAGCAATGTCACAGGGTGAAAGCCAGTAGAGCGAGAGCGATAGCGAAAGCGAGAGAGAGAAAGAGAGAGAGAGAGTAGAGCAGATAATGGGCACAAAACAGCATGTCAGTATTTTCAGAACCATTGAAGAAAGTAATCCAATGATTTATTTAGCTGAAGCGAGAAAGTCAAGATGAATGTAAATTCACATTTCTTGTTCGAGTGCATGGTTAAGTCTTTCCAAACAACATTGCTCAAAAAGGCTGAAAATTATTTAATTTTGTGTGTATATCGTATTTGGTTGTCTGTTATGATTATATTAGAAGAGAGTTGAAGCGTTCGCTTTATTATTATTAGTTTGAGTCTTTATAAGTTAGAATCCATGGACTAACACTTAGAGCCACTGTATACTACGAGTAGCGACAAGCTGAGCAGAAGGGGAGAAAGTACAAAAGGAAAGCAATTTCTGCCGGGAATCAATATTTTTCCTTCCAGTTTTTACTTCGTGCTTCCCTTCACAACTCTTCGCGGCTTATTTCTTAGGCTTCACAGACCAATACATTATGTGCAGCAGCCACAGTCTCATATTCAATGTACGAACAGAGTTGAGTAGGTCGCATTAGCTGGGTAAAAGCAGATTTTCTTACAACTGTTATAGTACCTGTGCTTTCCTCGAATTTCTAGGCCCATGAATTGGGATGGAGAGAGTACCTATGCGTATAGCTGAACGAATTGAACCATATAAAGTTCCTTCAGTACCTTAAATCATAGTTTATCTCTCAGGCAGGGAGAATGGAGGCAGGCGGCACGAATACCGCACCTAATGGTAAACATTCCGTAAGGTATGCCTCTTTTTGATTTTGATGCTTTATGTATATATATATATTACTGTTAGGAGTACCTATGGTACTAACAATAAAGCGGTACCTAAGACGTTCAGTCGAATGGAGAGTGAGAAAATGAAATGATAAATTCTCAAAACAAGAACTACGATAGAGCAGTAACAACAACAGCAGTCCCAACGGAATTACAAACATTGACTTTTATTGGAATGACTACCTTGCATACGGTACAACAACTACAACTGCTGCTGCTACTACATACATACTAGAATAGCGTTGTGCTTTTCGCAATACGATCAACTATTCTGAATGCTCTCACAGTATTAAGAGCTGCTACGAGCGTACAAGTGTAGGCCCTGTGGAAACGAGCAAGCTGCACAATAAATAAATTCCTAAATGTGCAGTTGTAAACTTGCTTAGGTAAATTTATCCCCACTCCCCCGTACACGTTTCGCGAATATGCTTAAGTCTAGCTAAGTAAGTCCAATGCAAAAGGCCAATAAGTACATGACAATGAGTGAAAGCGGTTGACTTGGCATGTTACATGGGCAGCTCTTGGCAAGTACTTACAGCCCGTTTTACAGAAGCTTTCCTTTCATTATGTATTCCAATGCGCATTCGAGTAGGAATTGTATGCACTACACCTATATTTAATGCTCGAACTATATTTCCCATGGACTGGGTAATAAGTTTAAACGTTATGAAAAATTGATAACATTTGAATAATAAAATTTACTACCAGGATTTTCGGGTTTGGTAGTTTGCTAATAATAGATTTATTTGACTAAGGGGTGGGTAGCTCAGTGTAGAAATTTAAATACATTCAACAAAGTTGTGGGTAGCATTAGGAGAAAGTTAAAGTGTGAGAATTAGGATACACAAAGTATACTAAACGGCAAATGGAAACCAAAAAGGGAAATGATATTGATGTTTAACGGAAATTTGAACCTCGTAAACAAATTGTTATCTACTCCTTCGCACCTATTAACCTTGTCAGTTTTGTGCTAGCAACGGGTTGTACGTATTGATTATCGCTTTGAATTGGCGAAACGGGGAATTATAGCCTTTCTAGAACGACAAATAATACCAACACCACCCCTTTCTTGTTTCCTACCACTATGTAGCATTAATGTGCGATACGGATAGAGTGATTGCAACGAATGAGTTAGGTCACACGCTTCACACGTACCACATAAAGGAAAGCTTGTAGTGATTTTGTTAATTTTGTAAAAAATTCAGAGTACAGTGTAAATGTTGTATTTTAGTATTTTATATTTTTCAGATTTTCGACAACGTCTCGCTGTCCTTTCGCTTTACTGACAATTAGATAAGTGTTTTTACGACTTTGTGTCAGCACTTACTATGAATGTGTTTGCGTAGGCATTTTTAGTGTCGAAGCCAAAACACCAATAGCATTCTCAGCGTATACATACAATACACAACATAACATGTGCTAATAAATATGTTGCCTAATTGTGCATGTGCAGCGGATGTATCATTTAAGTACGCTTGTGTTTGCATTTTATGGACCTTTTTTATTTATCGACAAGTTCAAGACAACCATTTTCAAACAAACGAATATATAGTTATTTTAAGATCGCGAACATTTAGTGATACAACTTTTTGTTTCCAGTACGTTCTGTATTAAACACAATCGGTACATGTAACATTTTACATTAACAGCAAATAAATTATACATGTTTATAGCATATTCCTAAACGTAGATAGCACCGTAGCACATTATTTCGGGTTAACAACGCATTCACGTACACGTATTATTTGTTCATATTTAATTAAGTACTCACAACCCTACACCAGTACAGCTGAAGAGATTTACATATTAACATTAAAACACGATTTCTTCCGCTGAAAGATGGCAATCAGAAATAATCATTCAACCGAAAAACCTACAAGTGCTATAGAGACAACCGATACTGAAGAACAGGATTCAAATGCATTTACGTACGATTGGCGTGGATACAGATTCAGCCAAAAAGGTTATCTCGATTCACACCACACCAACGTTAATAATTTCAGACTTTTTTAGATTTCACAAAGTGTTTAGGGAGCTACGAAAATTATTGTTTCACATCAACCATTAAGGAATCCGGATATGATCGCAAATTTCCCGTCAGTTAAAGCATGGTACACACTTTTTANCCCGTCAGTTAAAGCATGGTACACACTTTTTATCAACTCACAATCACTTAGTGTGTGTCATCCATGTGTCATCTCTGCGTGCAATACGTTACAAACCATTTCCAATCTGTGTGTCATACATTTTATCTCCATGTTTTACGCTACATAATATATCCATTAAGTTTTTACCTTCTATTTGTTTAACAGAGATACACATAAATATTATGTCAAAATGCTAAGCTACTCATGTTTACATACATATTCATCTTTAGCTTTGTTTTACTTTACACACATTATCTACACTGTGATTAAACATCACTCATAACAGACAAGGTCTCTGCTGTCGTCTACAAACACAAAGACAAGGTAAGCCAGCAGATCGCACACAACTATGACCTGGTATAGTACCTCAAATCAAAACTCAATTACTTATCGCAATATTTCTATGTATGTACACACGGAGACATTATTAATAAGACACTATTATCGGCATACGCCACGAAAACTACTATTACAACAGCTACTACAACTGGTTGTATGTTTATTTAAATCTGCTAACTTAAAATGTATAGTATTAGCCTTAAAAATAGATTCTAGAATAGTACTTAAAATTGTTTTCTTGATAATCATTTGCATCACTCAGATTGAGGAAGCAAACAAGTGTGGATTGGAATTGCCGTGTTTTTGATGCTATGCTGCAAAGCTAACCACGGGAAAATCTCCATGCTGTTGTTTGTTTCTTCGTTTACTCTGCTGATGAAATAAAATCACTAATTTTACAGTTTAGGTACAATATTTATAGCGCGCTGTACAGTACATACAATATGCACAATGCACAAGTTAAGTATACTTACATATACTTACTTATTTATAGTAGTACTTATTATAATACATTTTAGTATTGTTATACACTCGCAGTCCGCTAGTTCACAACCCTGACGGGTTAACTAACAATACTACGAATATTCTCCATTCATGAAAAGTTTTCACACACCAATCATGTACTTTCATCATTCATCTTTGTATTACACATCTATTATAAATGTTTTGTAATACTTGTGAATTAGCTGTTTAAACGAATACAATAGTGATACTATCCATTATTATGTACATAATATGATAGTATTGTACACACAACACATTTACTCGTAACAACACGTTATTTATTAGTACAAGTATACGTTTACGTACTTACACCATTACTGAATACACTGACTGATGTAAATACATAAGTAATAAATATCACCATTGCTAAGTTTCTATTGTTATACTTTGATAATTCAACGGCAGTGCAGTGTGCAATGTGATGTAAGACTCAAAGCTGAGTTGATCCTGCATACTTACAATGGAATGATTTTTATCAGATTCGCAATTGTAATATATATCCGTATATATATAAGCAAAATTATTTCTAGAGACTAACATTTAATTTTGATAACAGCACCTAATCAAAATTGAAAACATGGAAAGGGACGATGACAGAACACTTTTCCCCCACATAACTTTCTCCATGCTTTCGTTAGTACTTCGCATTGTGCTCAGTCACTTCTTCATGAGTACAATGTGGACAAGTGAAAGCAGGAGAAAAGCCGAAGATGGAGAAAGCTTCGCCTACGGCTACCCTTGCACCTAATTTAAATTGGTTACACTAAATGTAAGTGTCATGACAAGAGTGATGTGTGTTCTCCGCTGACATTATACCTAAGTACACGATGTCACAAATGTATATCCACATACGTATTGTGTGACAACGTACCGATAGCTTTCATGAACTACTACAATTCAATTGGCAATTTACGTATGACTATCATTATAAAAAAGAAAAATATACGTACATTAGATAAAACAAATATTATGGGTTCTCTTTAAAGCTCAATGCAAATTCGTATAGTTTCATATTGCATCGCAAAAGGATGGATGGACAGCAAATTTTACAATATAATGTTTTCTGGTCTACTGCAAGAGTGTTCCGCCCCCAGTCTATTTGTCAGAACACAACCCCCTGGTAATCCTACGGTTGAAACGACTGGGAGCGGAATACTAACAGTGGATCGGAAAATTCATACAGGTAAAATTCCTTTATAACGAGGCCTTTGAAAACATAAATGAGTCAATATATCAATGTTTAAAGCAAATGTATGCAGAATTCCATAAATGAAATAGCACATACTCTGGCGTGTAAACCGTATGGTTAGACCACCGTTTTTTAACCTTGTTCACCTGGGTTCGATTCATTATGAAACATCCCATGATTTTATGAATTTGTGCGGAATTACAAAACAGCAAGCAATTTAGGAAATTGTACCGTATCTAACACGTTTCCTTTGCATCGTATCTTAATTACGTATGTGAATTGACAAGAAAGGCTAACCTATTTACTAATTCTATTAATATTAGCAATAACAACCTCCAATTTTGCGTGATGTATATTTAACTAATCAAAAAAATCAGTCCCTTTCGAGTTCAAATTGTTCCAATATCTCAGCAAGTGTTTTAGCCAGACGTTCTGACGACGCGCATATGACTCTTCGGCTCATCAAGTCGAGTGGGCCTCCTGCATTCAGAATCATCAATATTACATACAAGTACCTTATAGTAGCGGCAATTAAAGCTGTAAAAGCTTAGGCTATATTTACGGTCGTTTTCATATTTTGTGATAACAAAAATCTTCACAAAAGGAAGACGACCGTGAAAATTAAGAAAAGCGACAATGCCAACACGTTATAGTTGTTTTCTCTGTCCATATTAAAAAGTGCGAAATTATGGAAATGGAAAATGAGTGAAACTAAATAAGTAAGGATAGGCTGTATTCTACAGATAGCAAACAATTGTGTGTAAATGATTTACCAGCGGTGTCGATAACACATCCGCCTGCTTCTCGAGTTATCAGATCACCCGCGGCCATATCCTTTGAACAATGATCAACCTTTAATTCCGTAGATTTTTAAGTGAATTATTAAGTCATCGTCAATAAATTCAGTTACCCACGCATGGAGTCCAAATTCGTAGTAAGCGTCCGCACCACCCGAAGCGACGGATGCAATGTTTAAAGCCGCTGCACCAAGGGATCTCATGCTGCGTATAAAATATTTGCTTAATATAATAATTTTCGTCCATTGGTCGCCCACATTTTCCTGGTTTACCAATTCATTGCGAAGTTGAGTGGAACTTAAACACTTCCTATGCAATATAACTGTCAATAAATGCTTTTGTACATCCGAAAACGTATCAGCCTAAGAATTTATGGAAAAAACTCATTTCCATTTCCATATGAAACTGTATTTAGACCACGTTAACTTTAGAACAGAGGCAGTAGGATATGTAAAACAGAAAGTCCACATGCTTTGATAGAGTAAAAACAACTATGACCAGGCCATCACCAAATGCACCCCAAAAGTAAGCAAAATTGCAATTTGAAATTGAGGAGTAAGAAATATTCAACAACCTCCATAGTCTAGAAGACAACCACCAGCCTCCTCAACTATTATTTGACTTGCAGCTATGTCCTTCAATGTATTAAAAATGATTTTAGAAATATTAAAGTTTGGGAAGCACTAAATACGTCAGAATTGAGAATTGTTAGTGCTAAAAATGTAGGTCAAATTATTACCCAACAATGTAGACCAATATGACAAAAAGCATCAGCTGCCCCAATTGCTACCATACTCATTGCACATGCTGCCGTACCAAAAACTCGAACGCTGTAATTATTACAGTTGTCATTTTGCAAACGAAGGCAATAAAGTAACAGTGAAACTTAACTCATAAGCAATGCTATTTATGTAGGAGAGACTTGTTTGAATTATGGAGAAAAGAAGAATTAAAGAAATCATAAACAAGAAATCAGATATAGGTTTTTAGGTTAGATTACATGTTATGAGGACAGTATTTCTTGTGCATGCATATGTAGTACATATCAGAAAACTGTTGGAAAATGAAATAAGTATAAGCTTATATACACGTCACACGTATGTATTTAGGTAGTAAATATGTAAGGTGTTCGTAAAACGTTACGCATTTAGGATTTAAGTTACCTACTACAATACTTCAATTCAATCGTTAGATAATACTAACAATAAGTTTATTACCCATGAACTTTGCCAATCAGTTTCGTAAGATTGTTGATGACGACCGAAATCTTTGCTGGATCATTACTCCTGAAATATTAATATTTGCATTATTAAATATTTAAATAGCTCAGACATTTCCAACACTACAAATAATAATTGCAGACTGTTTCCTCTTTAACTTTACAGTTAAGCATAGTCATTAACTCCAAAATAAACTTAATTGTGTAATTAATCTCACGGCTGTCTTCATTTTAATATTAACAATTAGCATAATGACTTTGGAACTTATGTATGCACTTTGAAACTGTCTTTGTTTCTCTAACTCTTTCACTTTAGAACAACTTACAAAGTGATTTTAAGCGCATACGCAGTGACATTTTTTGTCTGAAATTTTATAAATATACAGATATACCTACAAGTTCAGCACAAACATTGATTATTGTCTTCGACATCTTTTTGTGATCATTTTACCTGATACTCCATCCAAAATATACTCCAATTTTTAATTTAATTTTTGACATCACTCACTATCCTAGTGAATGTGATTACGTTCCTTGCTCCGAATAAAAAGATGTCCACATTCACATCCCTATCTGCAATCCTTCAACATATACGGCCCGAGAGACTCCCGCTCACTCGACAGACGTAAGTGCAACTTAAAAAACAGAATTTTTCTGAAATAAATGTTATAATTTTTTTCTTCTGTAGAATAAAACCACCAAAGATGAAGAAAGTGAGGACGAAGAACCACCACGAAACAGAATGTAGTAAATAGTTATAATTATTCTTTCCTGCAACTATTAACCTTCATTGAATGAATTCTAATTGACTTTGTATTATTATCCACTTATGTGTTACATACTAGTTAATTTGTTGAATAAATTTGATAATACGTAAAAGATAAAAGTATTTCAATGCTTACGTTCCAGTCTCAGCGCAAACCAAAGCCTTGGATAGATCTAATAAATCAGATCAATGGAATTTCGTTTAGTTTGTACAATGCTAAGAATGATTATCTGAAAATTTTGAGAATATGTTAATTACCCTCTTGCCCGGAAACGGATATTGGCTTGCCATTCAAAAAAGCTCCCTGGCCAACACGAGCGGTATAAAGTTGTTCCAATACTGGATTGTAAATGATTCCAATAACAGCTTTCTTGTCTATCAGCAGTCCTATAGAAATGGCTATCAAAGGAAGTCCGTGTACAAAATTCATGGTCCCATCAACAGGATCGATGATCCACGTTGGTGCATCTGTGAGCTCACATTTCACTCCGCTTGCTGTCGTTTCTTCACCGATGAACCTAAATGGTGAGGAATATTTTGTCAGAATTTCGATTTGTAAATCAGAATTTGTAATTCCATAGATTTTAGGGACACCAATCGATACAGCAAACTTCTAACCTAATACTAATATGGCATTGGTTCTAATGTTTTGCCATGATTTAATGTAAAGGTAATTGCTTTTCCAATTTTTATTAAAAGAAAACGAATAGATTTTAATTTTAAGATTTTACCATTTTCACTGTTCTTTTGTGTCCTTTCCATGTTTCCGTAAAAATTAGCAATAGCGTGTGTTGTGTTAATTCTTTTTGAGGATTGGGGTATTTTTCTACCTCGATCATTAAAACTGTACCGGAAAGATCTCTTTAAACCCACAATGGAAATTACGGCAATGTTTAGGAAAATAAATTCGTTAATTTCTGAAAATTAAAGATTCAGATAAAGCTACACAAATCGCACAAATCGTATACTATAGATTGTGATAAATAATTACACTAATATAGTATATTACATCGTCTCTTAATGAGTTACCCGAATACAATAGAATTGGATAAAATCGCATTTATTAAAAAATTGTTAGCACTTTGTTAACTATGTCAACACATAAAGCATATTGCACATATTAAGCATAACGCATATTGCGATTTTTCATATACTTATCTTGGGCCAAAATTACATTGATTTTAGAAATGCGTAAGATTTTATCTCACTTCCAATATATTTAGGTACTCCAGCTATCGTGAGTGAGCCGACAAGATTATTGGTAGACATTTTCTTAATGAAGTCTTATAACTCGGGGTAAATAGGACGGCAATCGAGTTGCAATCGCTTGCATTTGCATGTAATCGTTTTACTTGATAGAAAATAATTTTGTACATCGTTCCAGTATTTTATTATACCGAATAGGTAATTCAAACACATTAAATAAGTCCTTCTTTGGGAACCTGCAAATTTTACTTCATTTTCAAGCCAGTACGTATTAGCAATGTATACACAAAGAGTGCACAGTTTGTACCTACTGTTTAAAGTACGTGTTTTACATAATATTATGTACAAATATATATACGTATGTTAGCATGTGATTTCAGCTACGAAGAAGATACTTACAGTGATACAGATATGG
>JABASC010004712.1:0-11387 GCA_019776185.1 Plutomurus gul | reverse complement strand
TAAAAAGAAATTAGAACGGATTCTGATAAAATAAAGACTAGGTATTTCTGTTTTTCGTGTAGCATCGTTTTAATTTACTATGACAAATTCGGTGAACCTTAAAAGTGGACGGGAAGTTTTCTCAACCTTTCGATTAGATTAGTATCAGAATAAGATTCATATATATTCGATTCTTATTTAGTAGAATCTTTTATTTTGACTTTATTTTAGCACGCATATACAGATATGAAATGAAATGTTGTGGGTGTGAGGTAACATTTGTTGGAGAATCCATTTTTGCCTATTTCAATTTTGGTCATTAAGTTAGAGTCACACCCTGTCATGACACTACTCTTCAATGTCTACCTGTTCCTTCTTTGTGATCATTATGAACAGTTGGTTCATTAAATATTCAAGAAATGCACGTCATTACACACAATTGTTCTGAATGATTACAGCATATTTTTTCTGCAGATATACATAGTAGTCTCAATTTTTACGTAAAGTGAGTAACAATTCTCATGTATGTAGTTGCTGTAGAATGGGCATAGGTTCTTGCCCTTCGATACACCGTGCATTTATTCGCATTCTCTGGGTAAGAAGTCTGATGTCAACGTACATTGTTACATTTATTACCCACTGTGTTTTTGTAGGTTCATGCAAATCTAAATTTACAGTTTTCCAATCTCTCATTTCCACCTTGTCAATCCAGTGGTAAATATGTCAGAAATGTTATTATTCCACTCAATGCATCATATCCTGTAAAATGGCAGAAACTGTGCTAAAAACGAAACTTAAAGTGGATATTGAACGTGTGCGTTATCCCGAAAGAGGCTTGTTATGTTGTAATTATTTATTTACGGTACGGTACGACTCACCTCTTAACTTATAAAATAATGGCCTTTATTGTTTCACTATGAGGCATCCCATTCATTTAAAATTGAAGTGGAATTTAGCTGTACTTTGCAAATTGAATGTATGCATGCATGCGGTGTGTCGTTCATTGTATATTACCTCACATTCTACAGTTATTAATAAACACGAAGAGCACTATATTTGTTTATTACCATGGAGGAATAAGCAGGTATTTCATATTTCATTCCGCACAATTCAGTTGAACTATTACAGAAGCAACGGCAAAACAATGACCACCCATTGGAAAAATCATTCTTGATTAAAAATACATAAAAACCAAACAAGCTTGTCATTACCATAAGCGCTAAGCATAAGAGGCACGTAACAACTTAGGAATTAACAACGTACGTGGGGACGTAAAAGTAAAGTGCAGTAGGTAGTAAAAGGAAGGAATTGCACTAAACGTGAGTTGTACTTGTACATGAAATAATGTAATTAATTTCCCTATTTTTTCCTCCATTTGTAACAGGAGTCGCCGTTTTTGCTGAAAAATTGAAGGCGAAGCCAAGAGAATACTACAGACAAGACAACTCAATCGGATTAACTACAGTCAGTATTCAGTATCCTGTATTACACTGCAGAAGAAAGAATTGGCTTCTCTATTGAATTGCTCGCACATTCAAGGAATTCCAAACCAACAACAAAGTCAGTCTTCTTAAGTTTCAAGATACTGAAGTTAAACTGAACAAAGTTACATACAAGTCAAATTCACCGTTTCCTGACTGACCGGATCGCTTCAGTGCCGCTCAACAGAACAGTACAGTTCACTCATACTCTCAGATTTCTGCTCTCCTCTCTCTCTGTCTGTGTGTCTGCTCAGAAAAAAATGCACTCAACTAAACATTACTATCACTCACTAGTTAGCATTCACAATTCATCTCACTCCTTCGCTCACTCATCGACTCATCTCATATGACTCAAACTTCAAATAACAAGTACACGCTATATACACATACGATACTACATACAGATACGTGCTTACCCACACAAAACACTACTAACGGCGATAAAAAGTTTACTTGTGCAATGCCTTAACTGGCCTCTCTAACTACACTGCTTCACATCGCATTCAAAATACTGCACACACACACACAGAACAGATTGACTCCAACTCTGTGTGCACTGAAAGTGTAGAACACCACACGAGAATCTGTTGGTGGATTGCAGGTTGGTGTGTTTGTTCCCGTTGCACTGGGTGTTCTCTCATCTCTCTCTCTCTCTCTCCAAGTCAAAGTCAAGATCTGAGGAGCCAACAACCAAGCAAGTCGGTCAAGAGGAACCAACACACATTATAAGCCAGACATCGTCATATATATAATATACTCACTTATGTACACATGTACTTATAAGTCAAGTCTACGTGCTTTATACATTTCGTGTACACTAACTACTCTCCTCACTCATATCTTCACTACAGTATACATATCTCTTTTGGCTAACAAAGTCCAAATTCTGCTAGTATAAGAAGTGGATGCCCACAAGGGATACATCTCTCTCTTTCCTCGAGTAATAATGACTAGTGAATGCAGCTGTGCCACGAAGCAGACATGAGCATTTACTATACTATTACTCATCGTGAAGAGAGCGCAGTGTGAGGCAGCCTCTCAACTACTTATATAGTAGAAACTTGCAGTAAGACCCAACAAAGCCAATCCCCATCTCTCCATCATTGGCATATAGCACCAGTATGGAATCAGTGTTTTGTTTTACGACTATCAGCGATATCGAAGAAATGGTGCACAGTACAAGCCGTACACCCTTACAATGAAGATTCCCAAGTCAGCGACTGCGAACAGGGATGAATGAGGAAGTACCAGCCAATATATGTTGCACACATAGGCGATGAAATTGTAACAACGAAATGCTTTTGAATCTAGATGAGATTCTAATCACAATTAAAACCTACCGACTCTATCGTTGAAAGTATCTGAGAGAATCTTGCACGCTTTCATTCTGCTATCTGTATTAGCACACTATCGGAGTGAAGCCATCTCTCATGTCGCATCCACCCTCCGCAGCATCTCTCATCTAGTAGTACCAACTGTAGTGCGAGAAGATTTTTTTACTGCACTATTAAGCCTTGCCAATTGTTGTGTGTGAACATTGTTTGTTTTTGCTGTTGTTTTAAGTGGCTGACGAAGACATCATTGATTGACGACAACGACGGTACAGTACTCAGAGAACGGGAAACGGAAAGTGGTCGTCGGTCAGCCTCTGTGTTGTGAGAAATTCCTCAGAGAAACAATACACGTCAAGTAGCCTGACTGTAAACTTCATTATCTTATGTCGTAATAGGACAGTGCAAATATAGTGTGCTTGCAAAAAGCAGTCTCACAATCATAATCTCGCAATACGGTAGAATATAGAAAGGAAGAAGGTATTTTGCAAGTAATCTAAGTACTTAGTCAGAATAGGCAAAAACGCAAAAACATACAGTAGTACTCTCTCGTTGACTGTGTGATTGTTGGAGGAGGACGAAAAAGCCTTTCTTTGATTTCTTCTCATATCACTACTAAATAGTGGCTAAAAAAGAAGAAAAAATAATGTCAGCCATTTGTGCAGGATTCGTTTCGAACGCATGGCGAAAAGATATTTGCTCGAATTGCTTCCGCAATTCTGATGAGCATGAGATTAATTCGGTCAGAAGTTGTGCTAATAACAATGTGAGGGGAGGGTTGGGCAGTCATAATGAACTACATCAGTACAATCATAACATGTCGAATGCCAGTAATGGCTACAGCTACAACACTACGTCTGCCAACACTCCAAGCGGACACAATAATGTAAAAAATAATCACTCCACTTCTCACACAATGCCTTATTCACACTCTGTATCAATTAGTGTGAAAAATTCCCCGACTACGGCGCACACGAGAAATGGTCGCTATCAATCGCCAACGCTGGCTCAATCTGGCATCCCTCGCATCAAGACTACATCATCTGCATTGAATTCCCATAGCACGAAAGGACTCACTAATCACGACCACCTTAATAATAACAGCAACAACAGTGTGAGCAAAGGCACAAATAATAATAGTAATAATTTCGGGGCTTCATCTAAGCTACGGGGGGCAGCGTCTCTAGAGGTCATATCACAGAATACCACCACCACTACCACAGCGTCTTCTCCAAAGCTACATGGCCACGGCACGAGCAATGTTATCAGCAGCAGACGACATCCGTCCAAAGCTGATAAGGACACAATGAACAATAATAGTTTGCTGGCAACTTCTGCTCGGAGCAGTTCCAGTTCCACTTTGAATATGCTGGGTTCTGGTCCGACGACGACGAACTCCATTCTTGCCCCAGGCCTTGTACGGAGTTGCGGTGGCTCCAAGGAAAATATTTTGCACTACAGTTCACCCTACAACAGCACAACCAGCTTCAGCAGCAACAACAACAACAGCAATTGTGTAAGTGGCTCTACAAGTTCTGTTTGCCCTGCGAATGGTCTGAGTTTGACTCATCCTGCTCATCAGTTCAACTGCAACACTTCCACCAGCAACATCACCAAGAGAGTTTCTCCTTGTGCTGCGGCTGTGGCAGGCTCAGGCTATACTACAGTTAACAGTCAGTGTGCTACAACACCACCGAGTGCAAACGCTAGCAACTCTTGTGCAGCAGCAACAAGTTCTGCCATTCAGAGTAGTAGTAATTGTAACATAGTAGGTAGTAGTAGCAATAGTCATAGTAGTTCTTTGAGCAGTCACAACAATGTTCAACCTCAAAATGTGCATAATCACAGTCACAATCTTCAAAACCAACATGGATTAGGGAAAACATCTGGTGTCGGGCTTGGAGCAGTAGTGCAAATGGTGCATGTGAATGGAAGCAGCAGTGGAGGTGGTAGTGGTAGTAGTAGTGGAAATGGTGTCGACATAAAAAATCAACCTCTGCACAACAATAGTTCTAACAAGAGTGCAGTGACAACGAGAACTGTCCCATCCACCATTGTGGACAACAACAAAACTACCATTATGGATGAGATAGACGGTGAAGCTTCTGGCGGAAAAAGCAGGCTGAACAAAATCCATTTTGGTAACAATTCCACTGATGGAAATTCTGCGATCAGCTCCGCTGACTCCAGGAACACCAAGAGTGTCATAATGGCTAGTAGTGCTAATAAAGCAAAAGGAATTCTCAAAGCAAAGGATGGGAATGGACGCAGGAAACTGAGCGTGTCATTTCCCAAGGAGGTGAGATATTTTACTTTACTCTGCACGTATCTACTATAACACTATATGTATGTACTACTACTGCTAAATGAATGTGCTACATGTGAATGTGGTAGGATATCTGTTCGTGCTAATGATATATGTCCATACACATTATATGGGTACACAGAAGTTGCGTTAGGACATGTGCATCTACTTGCTACTATTAGATGTCACGTTTACTTTTTGTCGTCATACCGTTTTCCCTTACACGATGAAAAACATGCAGTTCCGACGAATGTACTTATAACATTCGTACGCGTTCCTTATGAAATAAGTATCTGACTGTGTTATCCATTCGTACGTATCTTTTGTACGTATGCGTCATCCCGTAGTACAAATAATGCGATGTAATTCTAGTAACTATTCTATTGCAGAACGTAGTTTTCACAGGTAATAACGTGGCTGTGGCTACGTCCAGGTGCGTTGAGTCAACTAATTGCCTTCGTTTCCACCTTATCTCCGTGTTGAGTAGGAAAAAAACGCTTGATTATTTCACAAGTGCAGGAATCTATAGGAAGTACGGATTTTGAAAAATGAATGTAGTTGATAACTTGACTTTGACGACTAATAATTGTAGTGTAATTGCGCAATCACAGTCTGCATTAAGGAGTTCAAATGTGAACTATCATCATCAACTAGTACCAACGATGTGTACAAATATAATGCATTAGTGAAGTCAAGTAATAATTTTATTAAGTGCAAAAGTACATAGTGCCACGTAACAATGTGTGTTTATGGCTGTAATGTGAATTTGATTAACTAGATAAACATAAAATGTATGAATTATTTTACTTCTACGTACACAAGTCAACTTTGCATATTTCCAAATGCTACCGTGTACTTAACCTACTACACTACTGGAAATGAAATGAGTTTTTTGTCAGCTCTATTGTTATGACTATTAGTTATTGACATTCGATGTTAAGTTTGTTTTTTACGTGGTTTTCCTTTTTTGCAACCACTTTACAGAGTACGACCATACTTCGCTTTTTTGTCAGCTCTATTGTTATGACTATTAGTTATTGACATTCGATGTTAAGTTTGTTTTTTACGTGGTTTTCCTTTTTTGCAACCACTTTACAGAGTACGACCATAGTTCGCACTAAATTTTAATGGTAATAATAAATTGGACAGGGCTTGTGGTATATATATGTATCCTTCCTAACAACACCAATCACCAAACACATAGTATGTTTTTTGTTTTTGTGTATAAATTCAAGTTAAATGGAATTATCAGAAATACTTTGGGAAATGAATTAAAGCATTTTTTGTTAGGAGGGGAACCGCGTTTNAAGTTAAATGGAATTATCAGAAATACTTTGTTAGGAGGGGAACCGCGTTTATGTAAACTGTCAATATGTGTTGGTTCGTCTTTAATAACGGCAGTAGTAAGGTGTGCAAAGGACGTGCATTCGATACTATACAAACATTAGGGTAGGTACGCATAATGTAGTTACCATTTTCAAGGATTTTGGGTGAAACATTCTATACGCAAAGATTCTTTCACATTTTTTGCCCAGACTCGATACACAATGCAAAAGTGATGAGATGTTTCAATGACGAATTTTAACTTGGAATAGGCATACTACATAAATCTTGCAACCAGTTTTACCACTTAAAAATAGAATTTCAATAGCGAATACATTTTTTCCCTATTGATTGAGGTATATGTGCTATGTAAATGCAGTTATCGTACTATACTAAATATTTCCACTGAAATTGTATGCACAGGCATAAACAAAATGATCTGTAGAATTGTTCCCGAGGGCTGGGTTGGGTTCTCTCTCAAGTCATTAGACTACCCAACCACACATACTTTCATAGATTCAGTTCCTGACTATAGAAGCTAAAGTTTGGCTCATTGTTAGCAGAAAGAATGATTTTATTAGTGTGTTATTTGTTCTTTGCCCTACGTGACTGTACGTAAGTAGTACGTACGTACAACTGCGTTCCCCTAGTACATTCCTATTTTGCATGAGTATAATAGGTCTTTGCAATTTTCATGCTTCTCTACATCGTTGCTCACACATTGCGAGTACTTTCATATACTCCTGTCGCTTCGTTCTGTCTTCTCTGTGCATTTTGCGTGGCAGATTCATTGAAAGGTAGAAATTTTTGAGCTACCACTCACTGTAATACGTGGAGACAAACGAAATAGACAAAAAATTACTCTCGACAGAATTATTGTGGTTACACGATGAAATATTTCTACGTGTTCGTCAAACACTACCGCGCTAGTGAATGTGCTAAATGAATGCATGTGAAAATTTGGGTGAAATACTTACTGCAGAAAGCTTGTAGGAAGGTAGTTATTACTCTGTGATTGAAATAAATTACAATTGAACATTTTATTCACAGAGAGCTCTCTCGCCTCGCCTTGGCTATACAGATTTTTCGACTTTTCTTGCCCTTCTGAGCACAAAAACTTTTGCTCTGCACCAGGAATTTCTTGAGGAAAAAATAAAAGTAAATGAGCGTGTCAAGACTACTTACTTCTATATAATAATATTACGTAGAATAATGTAGAACATGAATTTTGAAAACAGACACGTCTCGAACCTTTGTGTCTGCAGTCCTGTCATGTTTTGTCGTCTCGTTTCGCCAACTCCAAAAGTATCGCTGGGTACATATTCAACATAATGACTCATGTTATATTTGTGACGAGATTTCTGTTGACTGACTGAGTTACGTATTCATTATTTACTTCTCTTATCTTCACTTTGTGTCATGAACACATTTAACACACTGATACAATATAGCCGTCTACATTAAAGCTCGAGCACATATGTAATATATGAATACATATTTATATTCATGCATATTCATCTGTAGTATAGATATTTGTGTACTAAGTACATAAGATATGATTCATACATGAATACCTAAATGTGCATGGTGCACATTTGCGGATATTGCCCAGATTCAAACATTTAACTCTCACAAGATAATTTTTATCGTCTAATGTTATTCTTTGCTCAATGCTCTCTATAGTAGCATACTATACTTACATTGAATGATTGTAGCTACAATTGTTAGCAACAATATAAATACCTCCGAATAAGTTTTTGTGCTAAAAGTAGACCGTGCTACATTATTTGTATACTCGTCTAATTAAAACATGAATTCAAGCATTGCATGTTTTAATACATGTACCTACTGTTTGTATCTCCAGTCCGCATATGTAGTATATCCGATGCGAAAATGCAAGTGCACGTAATAAATACATACCAGGTATTTTACTTATATTTATATAGCACTCGACTATATAAACAACAGTGTAATCTAGAGCCGATGTATCAGATGTGTTTGTATTCAGCTGTATGCACATTGTAGATAACTTGGATTTTATTTGTTTATTTATTTGTTTGGATGAAAAATGCATTTGTGGAAAATTGCGAAATATTTCTCAGGATCAATCGCTTTTAATAAGAAAACAGTCAGCGTGTGGTGCTTTGATTAACCGAAGGTTAAGACTGTTAATGAGCGACAATAGCTCAAATTACAATCTGCAAAAGAGACAAAGAATATTTGTTCGCCATAAAATGCCTGCGTCAGTGACAGAAAAAACTACCTGTGTGTATATGCAAATGAATCACGTACTATTTGGTACAAGGTGCATATAGAATATAGTGAACCTCTACACTCTCACTATCATCTATGCTCGTATTGATACATTTGCTCACATTCACACTCACATGTAGATGTAATTGGTTTGCAACTCAATTAAGCGACGGAGTCAGCATATCCGTAGATCAAATTCACAATGTGCAAGCAATTCTAGAAAATTTATTTATTGCTTCGCTGACGAAAATAAACATTGCAAGCCTGCCATTAGATAAGAAGAGTTACGCCCTTAGCAAGCATAAAAATTGAAATGTTACTCACGCACGTAATAATAGCAGTAGTATAGTTTGTATAAATCTCAAAGTCTATTCTAAATATGTCCGATTCCAATATATGTATACATACATATGTATTTACACGTATCCTGTATGTACATTTATGTATTTGCAATTTTTCTGTTGTGGGATTTAAGTAAATTCAATGGGCTAGTAGTTCGTTTTGGAATAGTACTTTGTTCTTCTACACTCGAAATACATGGCAGGGTTTAGGTAAGGTTAATTATTCGTGCCAAGCCATGCCAGCATGAATAAATATAAACTAAAGAGCTGAGACAACACAAGTGTAGAAAACAAAAGAATGAAAATTTGGGTAGGCATGCGAAAATAATTATGTAGGTATTATGAATGATACACTGCTATCTTTCTTACATTCGTACACACCATGTACTACTACTGTTCTATTAATTGTACAATATTCAAAAGTCGACTGAATGTGGTCAAGGTCCAACTACGAGCACTGCTTAGTTGAATACAGGCTAAATTTATAAACCAAAAATTTCTTTTTCTTGATATCTCCATATCTCGTGTGTTAGTTAGTTGTGTTCTACCTTGTTAGCATTCACTGCCTACAAAAAGACAAACATTGCTAATGAACAGTTGTGTTGTGATTTAATTCACAATACACGTTGATTTATGTTTTTTGTAACAAGACAAGAGATCAAAACATGAGACAGCCGTGGTCAAACTTTAGTTTCAGAGGAGAGGGAAAGATTACTGCAACATGAAGTTTGAATTTTGTCTGTATACTTTTGCTCTTATTGTTGGCTAGTTAAAAGTCAGGTAAAGCGTCAGGGAAGACAAAGACAAGTCAAACAGGATTGAAAAGAATGTAATGAAATAGCTGTACGACCACTAGAAGGCAATGCAAAACTATCTACAATATTTGCATTATTGCCATTATTATGGTTATGATATTATATGATTCCTTATGGTTTACAGTTTGCACTTGTTGATTCGATTGGTAAAGAAGTCTGAATTTTCATTACGATTCGCATTTATCTGTGGATGGTTGTTAGGCAGAAATTGAGAGATAAATCAGTACGATGTGTGGTGTTATAAGCTGGTCGCTGAATGTGTTTAGATAATCACTAGTAGCCACTCATAGTAAGTAAGTAGTAGTAGACGACTAACTAGAGAGTTGGAGTTCTTTTCTAATTTTTTTTTGTTCATTTGTTTCCTAACAGGTTTGCGAAGTCATTGGCTATGGTGGGGATATGAACGGGAGTTCATCAGATGAAGAGCATTCCAATGATGACGATGATGAACCAGCTCCAGATCCACAAGATTCTCATTCAATCTCTCAACTACTCGAGAGAAACTCCACAACTTACGATGAGAAAGAGCTGCACACTTTGACCCAGAAAAACACGAACTTCAATTCGATCAAGACGAATTTGTTGGGAATCACATCCATTGAGATTGGTCCTATTGTCGGCTGCACGGGTGGCAAGTCAATGGAGAATGCTTCAAAGCCTTTAGTTTCTATTGGGACATTTGAATCACGAAAAGAGCCATTGAAAATTCGCAAGCAAGGTGATCCTGAAATGCCAAAAGTTTTCAACAATACTAAATCTATGATTAACAACTCGGTAATATCTTCCCCAAATGGCATTGCGGAATCCAGAAAATTTATTCAGAACAAAAGTAGTGGTGTGAAAGCGGGCCAGAAAGTTCCTCCTATGAAAAATGAGACTGAGACTATGAAGAAATCTGTTAGCTATAGTGATACTACTTGTGTTGGGACAAAAAGTAATGTAGCAATCAGTGGTGGTAGCAGTCATAGTAATTACAGCAAATTGACAAATGGTTATAATAGTAGTAATAACATTAACAATATTAAAGTAAATGGACGCGACTTATCTACTGTGACAGGAAGCAATGCTATATCTACTATTCAAGTCAACGCGGAAAAATGTGGAACAGTCACAACGAAAATTGCGACGGAGAAATTGCAATCTAAAAGCAATAATGAGTCAGTCATACAATCGCCAACATTGGTGACTAATGGTGGTGGTCACAATGCTAACAACCATAATCAAACTATTAGTGGTCACAGTCAAAAGCCAGCCATCGTACTGGAAAAACCTAAGCCGAAACCTATTCTAAAAAACAGTCAGAGTCAAATTAAAAACAGTATTTCTCCCACCGTCTCCACTACGAATAATAACAACAATAAGAGCAGTGCTTCTAATAACAACTCAATTAGCAATTTGATTATTCTCACTGACGGAAATATTGCCAGCAAACGCACGTCCTTTCTACGCGATATCATTAACGACAAAGAGAAAAGTCTGAAACTGCCTGTTAACAACACAAATTCGTCGATTGTGCAAAGAACGGACGAAATATCTATCGAAGGACAGAACCCACTGTC